>VWZS01001244.1:516972-590970 GCA_013397075.1 Rhabdornis inornatus
AAAAAAAAAAAAGTCATTTCAATTTAAGTGTGAGCGACGAGAAAAAGGCATGACAACATATTATCCCCATCATTAAAGATTATGCTTAACTATCATAGCCTACAAAGACACACTTAGCACCTACAGTGACTTCGCCCAGTACATCATGAGGAGCTCTTAGAGCTCTAGCTGAGAAAAGGGAGCCCAAAATAACAAACAAATAAATAATTATAATAATAAGAGCTACAGAAAGAAATTTCTTTTAATGGTCTGACAGCCTGCCTCACTTAGCATGAGAGAAGCAAGTCAAGCTCCAAAATCTCAGAAATATCATAGGGCATCACAGGCAATTTCTACTTAGTTCCAACTCCAGGTTCAAATTTGTAAGATTGGTAATGAAGTATACTACAAGATTAGTTCCCATTCTTGCTTTGGAAAAGGTGCTTTCTTCTATTTACATATACCTTAAAACAGCACTTTTAATGAACATCACATTTCACAAACAAAAGACTCAAAGTTACTTGTCAGGCTTGATATAAACTTTTCAACAGCTATGACATTTCAACATTTATAAACCTTGGTCTGTTACGAGCTTTGCATGAAGTCCCAACACTAAAGAATCACTTTGCAAAACCATACAGATAGTAGAGCCCTTTCTCTCACTTTTTCCACACAGCCTCTGCAAGCAGCCATGCATATCTGTGAATTCTCTGAATGACAGCCAGCAAGGGGAGATAAAAAAAGTTTATTGTTTAGAAAATTAGGCCTTTTATTTGATGGATTAGTATTTTCACTTAGAGCCAGTCATTTGATAGTCCATACACATAATCTATAGAAGTGGGTTATGCAGACCAGCTTTGTGCCTAAGTTGAACACACAAAATCTCTGCATATACCAAATATAAACCAATCTATATTTGCAAAAAAAAAAAAAAAATTCTAACTTGACATTTACTGCTCCTTCTGTCTTCATTTTTGGTATAAGTAATAAGCAAAAGTAACATGCTGTACATGCAATTGACAAGTTAACTCCTGTAGTATATAATATACTCCTCTAATAATAATTGTCTAAACAATAACTGTCAGCACTCAAATACACAATAATGATGCCTTTTTACTTTAGCACTGTATTGGAGGTTTTTCTGCTCTCCTGATGTCAGCAAAATCCCAATTCAATACAGTTAAAACACTGTCTATTAATAAAGGCTAGTTCATGCTTTTAGTTTTCCTGTGTTTAATATAGCAGAGACATCAATACTGTGGCACCTATAACAAACACAGAAGTAACTCAATGTACATTAACACAGATGTGGATAATTATTCTTTAACAGGTTCATTGATTGCAGCAGATAGATTCAGCTAATTACCAAAAGGAGGTGGGCCATAGCAGAATGAAAATTAAAATGTGTGCCTCAAAAATTTTCTGCTTTCAATGCTGTTGCATAAAAGTTTAATACTATAAATTGCTTCACCCACATGCATTGATGTATTCCAGCTTACTTCAGAAAAAAAAAAAAAGTTTTTACCCAAGCCATACCTTTGGCAGTGGTTTCTAAAATGAAATGGAAACCTACTTCATAAATCTTGCAACAGGTGCCAAAGATTGAAAATCTGCTTGTACAGATTACAGCCCCTGTGAAAATACTCTGGAAGTCTTGATGAAAGACTTCATGGTTTTGGGGGAAAATGCTGGCCTACTTCACAAATGTTTTGCAGATTTTTTTTTCTCCTTAAAAGGAAGGGGTCCACACAGTTTCTTTCAAAGAAACCATAGCTAATTTTCATTAGGTTATTTGCAAAGATATGTCTCTCGTTTATGCAGACATGAATTAGGATTTGGACACAGGCAGGCAAAAACGGAAGGGCACTCAGAAAGCTGAAATGAGAGACGATACTATAGGTGAACATGGAGAGGGACTAGAGGCTAAGGAATAAAGAATAAATCTTGGAAGAGAAGATTCATGAAGTTTAAAAAATAAAGAGTGGGGAATCTTAAGGTCTACCTTTCCTTCTCCTTGGTGGACAGATACCCAGGGCCCTTTCAGAATAGCTGGCTGCATCTCAGTTTTTTCCCACATGAACAAGGAGCTGCAGTCTTTGACACCCGCAAGTAACAAGCAGCAGAGGACTGTAAGAACATCACGGCTTCTAGCAGCTTTCACACAGTCTGAGGTCTAAGGATCCCCCAGAACAAAGGAAAGTTTTTTTCTGTCAAGAAACCCCTGGTGACTTGTTTGGGTTTCTATTCCATTATCTATCTGGTTTATATCTATTTCCCAATACAGCCAGATTTTGGCCATCCACAATACTCTATAGCAACAAGTTGTAACAGTTTTACTTTAATCTGACAAAAGTACTCTTGTCTGGTTTTTTTCCTAATTTAACTATTTCCTAAATAACCAAGAAATCATTATCCAGCACTTAAAGTTAACCATAAAGTTTAATTCTAACATTACTACTTTTTATTAAGGACTCACTATTTTAACATTCTTCTCTTTTAATAGCCCTCTGCGTTACAGCTTCTCCCTCAGTCATCTTTCATTTCCCACTCCACGGAAAAGATATTTTCTGAGTATTTTTCCCATTCTACATCTTCCTTGCCCATAAGCCCATAATCCATGTAAATCTATAATTTTACTTACCAAGTATTAAACCTCCAGAACGTGCAGATTAATTGCTAGGAAGCTCTTAAGATGACAACAGGCTCAACCCTTGGCCCAACACACACAAAACAGCTCTGAAAAGAGCTAATAAATCTCTCAGGGGCACACACCTTTTTGTAGTGGCCATACAAAGCACTAGGGCACCATCCTCTCATGTGGTCCCTATCACATCCTGATTTGCCAAGATGTTATAATTCCCCCTGGAATGCTGGACTGGAATCCCTCACACACATGAGGCTGGATTGCTCACAGGTACTTCCTATTAACTTCAAGAGGCACAGGATTAAAATAGTTGGATTTTTTTTTCTGCCTTTGCCCTTTTGTTTCTTCTTCATGTTGAGTTTTACTGAACTACATCCTGAGAAACTATGTGATGCAATTAGGCAACTTAAACTCTGTGTTAGCGAAGGCTGGGGTTAGGATTTTTGTCTGGGCATCTTTTGACAAGCATGTTAAGAAAAATTTCCACAGTGGGAGTTTTTGACCTGTTTGGGGGGGAAAGGAGCAGGGCTGTAGCTCAATTGTAATCAGCTTGAGGCAACTGAAAAAACCTGAGAAGGCAACATCCAATTATTATTTCTTTGAGGTTCCATGGAGGGACTACCTTTTCAAGGTAATATTAGCTTGTAATATATCAATCTGAAGTAAAACAAAATCAAACAAACCCCAAATATATTTAAGGCACAGCAGACGTATTCCTAGGTTGACTTGCTAGCTCGTGTTTTCAGAATAGGATGGGAACAATCCTGATACAGTCTGAAATTCCAAATATAAAAGTGCAACATCAAAAATTAGAAAGAGGGAGAAGGAAAGAATGTAGTTATGTGATTTCGTGATGAAATAATGTGAATGGCAGTACTGAATGGCAACATTAACTTCAAGTCATGAAGCTGCTGTGCAGCTCTCTAACCCAGGAAAGTTGTCACCACTGCTGGGCGACTCTGCAAGGACTCAAGACAGAGACATAAAAACTTTTGTCTAGGCTTGTTTCAGGCTCACCTAGAGCATTATTTTAGCATAATAAACAGTGACAGCAACCCTCTAATTATCAGGTAACTCCCACTTGATTTGATCTGGTTTAGCTCTGCACAGTGGGGAGGTGAAAACCCCACTGTTATTGATACCTGAAATATTTTTAGCAATAATGCAAAACAGTACCTGGTTGTTAGTCCTCATCTAGCAAGCTATTTATGAATCTAGCATAAAAATGCAGATAGAGGAGTGAACTCATGAAATGACACCAGGGCTTTCAAAGTACAGACGGAACACCCCGGACTGTAGAAAAAATATTTGGTAATCAATTACTGGTCACTAACGGATGCAACCTTGAGATCTGGATCAAAAGAAAGAAAAATGAACAAAAATGCAATATTTGTAAAACATATCAGCTAGGATGTAATGGGGGACTGTAAACCAGTGGAAGAAGGGATGCTGCAGCAAGACATTGTATCAGCCTCGAATGAACTGCAGCAAGAGAGGGAAATAAAGCATTTATTCACCTTGTCCTAGTGAAGGGCACAGAATGCTGGTGACTCACTGCAACCCACTCTTGCCTCCATTCCTGCCTGAACTTGTCATGGCCCCAGAGAGAGAGGAGATGGCAAATGTCCCATGAGAGCACAGCAGAAGGTGTGGGAAGTGTGTGTCACCATTTAACACATATGACTATTGAGACTGCAATGCAAAACTCTTACGACAAATTGCCAGAGATAATCTTGATTTAGAGACAACTGCTAGACAGTGCCTGGGTCTCACACGCTTCCAAGAGCAGGGTAAGTATTTTTCTTCCTTCCTCTCTCTACCTTTTAAACAATTCTAAGCTCTCTTCGGCACGCATCTGCCGGTAAGCTGAGACATAGGAGAAACCATTTTCATTTTAGCTAAATATCTCAGATTGAACCTAGTGTCTGTAAGGTCAGAACACCCAATGCTTCAATTCCAAAGCAGAGCAATGAAATATAAAAATGCTTTGTTACACCCGAGGGATATATTCAAGTGTCAGGACAGCTGATGGCCACCATGAATCCAGACCATGACTAAGCCAGGCAATACTCTTATTTTCATAGCACTGTACAGAAGTCCTGAGAAGCACTGCCCACATCCTTTCAGTCATTTAACAACCCACAATTAGACATAACAAGTCTGTGGGGTTGTCCTTCGGTTGTTTTGTTTTGTTTTTCAGCTTTGTTTATACACTTCTTGTTACTGCTATTCTGAGCCCAGTCACATCTTGAATAAGTGCAGCGAAACAGATTTATCAAAACAATGCAAAATATAACTCGCTTCTGCTCACGGGGTAGCCACTGCAGGGGTAAACTAAAGCCATCTGTTTGTTGCTATTCCTGCCACTGTGAGACCACATACACTTCATTGTTTCCCATGTACAAAGCACAGAATTATCAGACATGCTGCAGCACCTATTTTTTCTTCTGCAGAAAGAAGAAATCCTCTGTTGGATCAGGGCATGTTTGAGATCAGCACTGGAACACAGTGAGCACGGTTGTGCAGTCTATGCCCTACCTGGCATGTGCAATGAAAAGGCCCTTCATTTTTCATCAGTGTCTTAATCTGCACAAGTATAATTACAGCCCTCCTCAGTAATGGTAAATACAAATTATTCTGTTCTGCAAGAAAAAGATAAGCTCATTTTTATATTTCAACAAAAAATGAATGTATGATTGGAATAAAAAGATATTTACCCCAGCTTAAATGTTAGGATTATGTAACAACTTTTGAAATGCCTGCACAGGAATTGAATGTTTTCCAGTTCAGCATCCTAACAGTCATCTTATAAAACTACAGTAGAGACAAAAGACTTTTCTAATTTGTTACAATACTCTTTAAAGGCTACAAAAATCAACCATAGGTCATTTATACTGTTTTATTTCCATTATTGCATATCCTTTGGACACAGAAAATTATTTAAGTGTCTTATAATTTACCATTACACAACCAACATCTCGGTAGTCTTCACCATTGTCGCAGTTTTGGTTCAACCAGGTGGAAACACCAATTTAGTGAAGTGGTTTTGGTTCGCCAATTTTAGATTTCTCGGCCAAAGCACCAATTTATGTTGTAGGGCCTAGCGTTTACCAAATTACCAACAGCCAAATTACCAGTGCACCCACTAGAATTATTTACTCATTTTCTGCTGTGAGACAAGACTAGGAGGAAGGCAAAACAGGCTCAAACTTTACAGGGTACAAAGAAAAACTTGTGATTGAAAAGATATCGAAAAAAAATATCTGAAGTGTTTGAAATTACCATGTTAGAGATTGGAAGCCTTTAGTACTCAAGACAGTGAAGCCTGTTGCTTAATATTTTTATTTTTTTGGAAACAGCATGAATTTACTACTGCTAAACCAGCCAGCAAGTGAGAAACTTCTGAATTTGAAATTCTTGAGTGTCATACTTTCTTCAAGAATTATTAAAATGGAGATTTGCTACAGTTTACAGTTTGCAAGCTAAATCCCAAGGAGTTCTACCTAATCCTCTTTTTCTTTTCTTCTATAGCTAGCAAACAAGTTTCAGTCGAGGTAATGTGGTTACAATCTATTTGTATATATTGTTTATCACAACAAATAGCATTTATAACAATGCACAGAGCAAGAAAAATACGTTTTGCACTAGTTTTATATGTTTATTCTTCCTGAGACAGGAAGTAATTTACTCTGCCTTGCAGAACATTTAATCCTTTTTACCATTCAGATCCAACATGATTTAAGGACATACAACATCTCGTGGGGCGGGGCCTGAGAGCATTCCAAGACAAACCCCATCTTAACCAGCTTTACAGCCCCAGCAGGGTTCCACTTCTGGGATGATTTTATATTTTATTTTTAGAACTGATAATTACTCATTCTGACATACTAATTTCTAAAAACTGGCAAAGAAAACTGACAAGTATATGAAGTATTCTATTAAAAATTAGGAGAGGGATATGATTGCTTCCTCTTATTTTCTAATGGTGTATCAGAATAGGACTGTTTTTTACAGAGGACAGTATTTCTTCACCCTCACCAGTTCAAATTGTCAGAACTCTATCTATCTATCTATCTATCTATCAATCATTTGCCCTTAGTATAATTATTCCTTCTTCCTTGGCACTTAGATACCTTGAAAGTCTCTAGAAAAAAAAAAATCAAACAAAAATAAACAAACAAAAAAACCCCAACAAGAACCAAAAAAACCCAAAACACCCATTGCAAAAAAGAAAAAAAAAAAATCCCACTCTATCTGTGGGTTGCATTTGAAATGAACCACCCACTGTGCACCTCCTGTTTTAAACCTTTGGTAGGGGTGCTGGTTAATTCTCTCTCTTGTGTGCAGTTTTAGACAATATTCTATTTGAATTGGTTACATAGCTCTGTATTCAGTTTTCTAAACTGTAGCACTCAGTACATTTAATTTATCCTTATTTTAATTTTTCTAAGGAACAGATGTTTAGTAGGCACAGGCTGCCTCACAAGAAGGGGAAAGGAGGAGAGTCAAAGTCGTTTTAGCTCCCTTGCTGAAATGAACAACAGAAAAAAAGAACTGAACTAAAATATGGAGAAAAATCAAAGTAAAAATCCTGGTGTAACCTCAGAGAATCAGCAGGTGCTTAATTGCTTAAAAAGAATTAGGAGGTGACAGACAACAGGTTTATACTAGACTTTCCCAGCATGGCACTGAATTTTGAAGAACACCTTGATCAAATCTCCTGTGTTGAGAAGGCCAATATTAAAAGGGAGAGTGTTAAAATCTGAGCAGATGCAACAGGAATACACAATCCCTACTCTTTTAAAAGTGCTTTGCTGTAGCAGATGCAGATGGAGCTGCTGCATCTTCATCCCATAAAGATCATCCCATCACTGCCTGGTGAGCCTGAGCTCGGGACCTCACATATTTGCTGCTGGGGAGTCATTTGTGAGAGGGTAGCATGAAGAAAGAGGGCAGGAAAAGGGATCTGTCTGCCCACATACAACAGGTTTGTACTCCCTGGTTTGTCTTGGAAAACCACACTGTACCTGCACTAATCTATAAAAAGATTGGGAATCTGGAAGTGACACATGGCAACTGATTATTGATCAACAGTTCATATGAAGGGGATTCAAAACACTGCTCACATTACACTGTACTTGAATTATTTCGGATTTCAAAGTATAAATAAATCTGCCTCTCTTGACACAAAATCTCTTTGGCTGAGGCTTTTCATTCCCACCTTCATGCTTTGTTTGCTCATCACATTAAAATTCCAATTTTTTTACATAGAAAGGCAAAAACAAAGCATAAAAGATATTTACATAATACTTTACATAACAAGCTCCTTTTGAGAAATGAGAATATTAAAATTTCAAAAATACAGTCACAGCAAGTGGTAGGCGAGCCACGAAGATAAATCAAATCCTATTTCTTGCCATGCTGTGAAAAGACGGCTGGCTTTTAATCATCATGATGTGCCATATGTAAATTCCATCAAAGAAGAAGTTTGGTAAATGTTATATTTCATAACCACAGGGAAGGAAGCTATTTATAAACACCAATTAAATGATATAATGTAGTCCAAAGCCATTAATAATAAAACTATTAATGTAGGTAGACATTACTTTCACATGGAGTAGTTTTTGAAGTAAACTTTTTCAAATGCATATTTAACTAAGAAAATAATTGCATTTTTCCCACTCAAGGTCATTTTAACTTCTCATATTTTCAGCAATATAAGTAAGTTGTTCAAGAAAGAATGCACTCAAAACTAGAATCACTTTCTCAAAAAATCTGAGATTGTTTCAGTCAGCAGCTGTGTTTTATATGTGGTTAGAAATCTCTATATGCATGTATGAAGCTTAAATGCAAGTTCATGTTGGGTTTTGACAGTCTCAGGAAATATTTGGTGATGCAAATATCTTGAACAGAATATTGCAGTGAGGTGTGGCACCACAAGTATCTATTTGCAAGCCCCCAGTGGACTAAAGAACCCATCACTAAAAAATACTACTACCACACTAGAATTGTGCATCACTCACATTAGAAGAAAGTAAACTAATTTGAAAACAATAAAAGGCATTATGTTTCATAAAATTCCTAGAAAAGCAGCAATGATTTATACCATAGTAAGTAAAGCTTTGGAGTAGAATAATTAATCTGCCCAGTCTCCAACCAGCATGGTAAACTGAATCTACATGTTAAAGCTCTAAATACTTGACCAACACTTAAAAATATGGTTTTCTTACAGAGAAGATGCTGAATCCAAGTGGTTTTAAACAGAATGCTACAGCAAAGAATGAGGGATAGCTAATGACTGCTGGGTTAAGCCTCCTTGCAATAACGGAACTGACAGGCTAACCACTGGATACCCCAGTAAAGACAGAAGGATACAGTATTTTACTATGTAATAAAGGCATGGAGAAATTCATTTCTTCTTAGTAGATATCAAACTTCAGACACAAAATTTCTAAAAGTCCTCAGCAAAGCATCCACTTTAAAATCCTCTCCCCAAATTTCCAGATATTCAGTAGTTCATTCATATTTTGCTATATCTAAAAACCTCTGAAATCTAGTTCACAGTCTGACCAGAAAATTTATAGAAGCCTGTGTTTGTTTTCTACAACACAGGAAAAAAAAACATTTTCAGTTACAGATTTAAAGGTTTTTTTCTAATGAGTTTTGTAAAGGGAGCAAAATATCTCCATATTTTCAGCACACTCAGCAATGTCCATGTGCATAAACTGAGACCTGTCATGTCTGTCCTGTGATTAGGAGAAATTTAATGCTTCACCTCTTTGTAATATTTGTTGTTTTGTCATAACTGGCGTGTAGATTGAATGGCAGGTGACATTTCCAAAGATTTAAATACGGTAAGAAATTAATCAAATTAATATATTCATTTTCCAAAGTATAATGAGTCATTTGCATATAAAATGTGAGAGTCTGTAAATATAAAATGAACTCCAAATACTTGAGCACATCTTAATTTCATTTCTTACGTTTATCTGTATATANTGCAGAGGAAGATTTTAAACCCCTGAAATTTTTGCTATTTTATGCAGCAGTTTAGATTGAGGAAGAGATAATGTTTCCCCCCTCCATGGATCACAGCACATAAGATACCAGACTGCAGCATTCTGTAGGGGACCTATAGAGCTCCTTATATATCAATTCCAAAGGCAGCCTCTCATCTGCCCTCGAGAAGAAGGAAATGCTCTTACAACACCTAAAGTATTTTCCAAGTGTGAAGTCCAGGTCTGATTATGCAAAAGGAGTGAGACATATCCTTATGAATCCATGGAATCCCCATGGAATTCCATGGACATTACTGAAAACCTGGTGGAGAGGACAGGATCTTAACCTATAGCTACTTTGCAGAAGTACAGTCATACTGAAAGGTAAGGCAAACATGGCATGGGGCTCCATATGGAAAAGAGACAGAAAATTAACAGATCTACCAAGAAAAAAGAATGAAAAACAGTGTCCAGGTTGTGTTAAAATATAACACAGGAAAGTCACATTTAAAAATTAAGCAGTAGGAGTTTCAGGGCTACCAGCTAATTCCAATTTAATGATGCTGCCAGTGTGTGAAACAATACAGTGAAGAACAATAAGCTGATTTGGTCAGTCATAATTGAAAATCTATTTGCCTAAAGTTGATTTACAGTGCAATAGGATTCAGCTACTGAAATTTGTAACTGGTGCTCCTGTCAACAGAAGAAAGGAGAGCCTTTAATTTATGAATTGAAGAGAGCTAGGACTAATTAAAGATGCAACGTAAAGCTGGGAAAGAAGAACTCTAACATGCAGTAAGAATTCACATAAATACAGACATTTTAGCCAGCAGGAGCTGAACTATAGTGCTAACTGCATGGGCTTGGCTTTGCACAGGGACTTCAGGAGTTATTCGTATTTTTGTTCATGTGCACATGGCCGTTCACATGATACACACATAACTTCTTTACAAGTCAAAATACTATTTTCAGAAAGGAGAAAAAATGAGTAAAGAGTTAACAAATACTACAGGGAGGTACAAAAGGAAAGAAGAAAAACAAAGGCAAGTTTTAGGCTGAAGAATAGTAGGGAGTGCCTGCAACCACAGGCTACCTGCAGGAAACCTGGTATTTCAACATCACCTGTAAAACTTCAAACAAATTCTATATTTTCTTCACAACTGCGTGCACAGCTCCTTCTGCATAGACTGTTAGCAGTCTGCTTAAAAGTAAGACCCAAGTCTATATAACAATTTGCCCCACTATTCCTCTGCTTCAAAATGAGCAATCCACCTTTCCCTCCCAATGGCAGAAGAGGACTTTGGCCTGTAATTCCTATTTCTCAGCAGGCCAGGGACACTACTGGTTTAGTAGAATGAATACTCACCAAATTTATATCATAAGTGTAATCTCCCAAACGACATGTATTTGACAACCTGTGTCAAACAAGGCAGAAGACTGACAAACTCCATTCTATAATATACCTGATCACACTGACACATTACAGAGACACAAAGCAAATTGCTTTAAATGCCCCATGTCAGCCTATTATGCCTTGTAATTGTTCAGAATTTGGTTAGATACACTAGGGATTCACTTGGAAATTGAATTCCACGCTTGCTTCAGAATGGCTACAGGAACAGGACCAAATTTAGCCTCTCACACACAACTTCTTTTTAAGGGTACTTTATGGGTGTATGTGTAAGTATAATGTTCGTGGATGAGATTATCCAACAGCTAAAATAAACTTTGAAAACAGTAACTGAACATACAAGTGTTTAGGGATTTGCTGATCCATCTGAGCCAGACTGTCAGTGAACGCTGAGCATCCAATAATTATTTATTTGATACAGAAGCCATTGCTAGGTACAGAGAGCCTATGAAAATATTTTTTTTCCTGAAACTCAACAGGAATCTCAGGTTTGGTCTTGAGAAAACATGAACATACCAAGAAATATTAAACTGCAGAGTTGTTTTAACCCGCTTACAGTAATGGTACAAGTGTTTCTGTGGCACTTTGACAGGCTTCTTTACTAGATTCTTTCTACTTCTTTCCTATAATTTATATTTCTCTGACAGTATTTTCCTCTAGATTTCCGTGCTATCATAGTGTTCCCTCCAAGTCATGTTTTCTGCATTATCTACCTCTCATTTCAGCTATGTCCTTTACTGCAAAGCTCAATTGAATTTCAGGCTTCTTTTCAATGAGAGGTAACTGACTCTATCTTCATGGAGGTATGAGGAATGTTTACTCTTTACTTTTGTCTTGGCTATTTTCATTCTATTCCTTTTATTATACACAATTTTACATACTGCTTGTGCTCACAGAGCTGTCCTTGAAGCCTATAAATTTCTCTTTCATTTTTAAGCATCACTCTTCCACATGCTTATTTCTGAAAGCAAAAATATTTCCTATTTTGATTTTAATTCTTACAAGAGAGATACAGCAACTCAAGTATATCTCTATTAATCCAAGGAAAAAGACATTTTATGAGAAGAAGTGAGTGTAAACAGTGTCTCTGTGAAAAGACAGGGAGAAAAATAGTTACGTGTCAGCACAGTGGGGATAGAAGCAACAACTCTATTAAACTCTTAATAGAAGTATTTAAATTAAAACACCCCTTTGAGTGAAATTCTGCACTAATGTATGTTACCTGAGACTTCCCCTGCCTCCTCTCTCTCATCCCACCACTGAACCCTGGGAAACATTTTAACCTCCTGCAGCGCAGTCAGCAATCCATCCATGACTGATTGACCCATATCAGGATGGAAGCAGACCCTGTGGGTCAGAAGGGTGCACCAAAGGGAATGATGAGGCACTGAATCTGTGCTTGATGGGCAGAGGAGACAGAAGGTTAGAGAGGAGATAAGGTGGATAATAGGCTTGGCTTCTGACACCTCTTCTTGTGAAGGTTCTCAAACCAAAATATTGTTCGGAGTTCTTTTCCGTTAATTAAATGGGAGCTGAGGAGATACAGAACCTGTCAAGGTCTGAATAGCTCAACCTCCAACACTTTCTTCCACAGAAAATCTGACTGAGGAAATGAAGTAAACATTGCCATTAAGCAGAATCCTGTTTCTTTCTCCCTCTCCTTCCCCCAGGAGCAGGCATGTACTCACAGTGCTCAGCTGTCCTGGATAATTCAACAGTTTAGCCCCACAATGAAAACCGAAGAGCCCTCAAGAGCAAACACCATTCATTACCATTAGAGGACTTCTCACTGCAGGAGTCACTTTGTTTTACTGAACACACATGCTAAATCTGCTATTACAAAGTCACATCATTTTTTCAGAGAACAAAGTTACTTCTTTAGCTACATGCACCTATGTTTCTTTGATTGCTCACCTTCAGTTTGCTTTTATCCCTAATGCCTGGTGCCAGCCTTAATGTAGAAACAAATGACCTAAAGAATGAGAGCTGAATGCTACAAAAAGGGCAAATTATTCAGTTGTGATAAAAATGTGTTCTTGAATGTACACGCAAGCTTCAGATGAGGACAGAGTATCTAGCTTCTCACACAGTACCACTTTTTCAGGGTTAAAAGGGTCAAAGGAGCAGACTGGTCAATAAAACACAGAATAGGGAATATGTATGTCCTTCTGCATGTGCACATGAGCACTTTATAACCAAAAAAATGGCAGTAGAAGCAGCAAAACATAAAATTCATTTTCTTTATAAATAACAGTTTTTCTGCCAAAGCTGGGACTTGTGGTGAATTAAATGCTCTGCATGTGAGGAATTGATTTCTTCAGTATTTCCAGAAATGGAAGGATGTCTCTTAGGTCACACATGGAAAGAAGCATCAACAACAAACAAGTCTGGAAACCAGAATGACAAGACAGCTGACCTCTGTTAAAGCCAAACAAAGGTATTTACTGAAAAAAACAACCCTTGAAGTCTTCACTAACTTGAATAATGAAAAAATTACTCAAGTGAAACTTCTGATTGAACCTAAGCTTTTTTCTATAAATGTAAGATGTAATTTGCATTCAGGACACATCAATTTTCTCTTGTTTTCAAGAGAAAGAATTCATTATGGAAGTTTAATGAACTCCACTCCATTTTTTATCAGACTTTACCCTTTAGGGAAGGAGAAAATGCTTCGCCACAAGACGTGAGGTACTCAATGACAAACACCAATAAGTAGGATCTCTAAGTTAATTTCTTCAGAATTACATATCTGCAAACAAGAATGACCTAAATCCTTTAAAATTTCTCAGAAATTATAGCCTAGTTTTCATGTAAATGTATGATTATCTCTTAGTTGACAACTATTGTAAAAAATCACAAATTAGAGATAATAATCTCAACTGAGAAACACTCCAAGATACAGATATCCTCCCAGTGAACACTGCAATTTTATAGAATGTAACCATTTCTCTCACTGTTCACTGAGTAAAATACAATAACAATGAACTAAAAAAACAAACAAACAAAAAAAAAAACACCAAAAAAAGACCCAAAAAACCAACTACATCAAAAGAATCCTTTGCACGCTTCATTTTGAAGGCAAAAAATTAAGGAGCTTTATTTTTGCCAACTGATTAGTGACTGAAGTACATTATACAAAACTTTATGTTAAAGCTTTAAAACACCAGCAATACTAATTGTGTAGTAAGAGAAGCAATCTCCATTTTTATACAGATCATTGGAATACAAGTTGCTTTGTTAGAATGGCTGGGCCACACCTCATGGTGCCATTCTCTAGCTGCATTTAAGTTGTGCCAATCAATAAAAAATGAGATTTTGTCCTTCTGCACTGTTTACAATACATATGTTTGGCAGACAATAGCATTCAAAAAATCTACCAGGATTTTTTGTGGAATTAAAAAAATGCATGAACTGGAATAAATGTAGTCTTTATGATTTTATATTGAATTAGGAGGCCTCACAAAACTAATAAAAATTATCATTTAACATAGTACTTAAACTATGATGTTTTATCTCAAAAAACTTTTAAATTAAAAATATTGTTAGTGTTTTAAAGAGCACCTTGAGAAATGAGTGTTCTGTGAGATTTAAGGTGTATAACAAATATGACAGACAATATACACTAATGTGCGTGACAGAGCAAGTTATCACATTGACATGTGCATAGAGCTCTTGAAAAAGAACATTATTCTTTTGACAGATTTTTAGTCTCAGGTTTCCTACTGCTCCCAAAGACCCACTTCCTCTTTTAAGACAGCGGCAGATTGGGTAAATCCTCCAGGTTTTTGGCAGAGGTTTATCTTCTACACCAAGGAAGCCAAAGAGGTAAAAACCAGAAGGAGTGGGAATCTGGGGGTCTCTCTGAGGAAAGGCAGAGAATTGTCCATGCTATGAGGTGTTGAACACTCTTGGAAGAATGGGGTAGCAGGCATCAGTTTATAAACAGGCAAAGGGGCAGTGCTGCTGCAGAATTTTTCTCCCATGGGGACTGGCACCATCCTTAGCTTCAAATTAGAAATTATGGGATTCTTGACGGCAGAAGTACAAGGTCCAGTGTGATGCACAACCAGTAGGCTGGGTGGGATATTCCCAAATAGACTTCCCTGCACCTATATGTACAAACTGACTGCCACTGACTCAAATACAGAGGACAGAAGGCATCACACAAAGGGCCTGAGTTAGTAATGCTGATGGTTAACAGGATATACTGGTTTGCATCATTCTGTATTTCCAATAAAATTATACAATAGAGAATATTTTGTTGTTTTTTTTTTTTTTTATTCAGCATGCACAAAAAGACAACCTGGATTTCTTTGTCTTGTCTTTGTCTTGGTTATTTTTCATTGCTGATTCTTCCTACAGATAAGTCTGAAAGTCATGGCACTTTGCCAAAGTGCATATTACTTCTGAATCAATTTAGATGCATATTCTATCTAAATAGAGCACCTGAGGTATCTTGCTGTACTTTCTTTACACATATTATTGTTATTTGAATTGTTTATGTGCCTGTGAAAACATGCTGAGAAGAGAATCAAAATAAATGGGTCAAAGCAAAGACTTTACAAATGGGGACAAATGTGCATCTAATACATCACTCGGGAGAAAACAAATCATTTGGTTTCTGGCATAGGCTTTTTCAGTCATCTAGAAAATAAATTTTCAAAAAAAAAAGTTAAAAATAACTAAATATCCAAATAAGGCCAGGTAATGCAAAAGAGAATGATCTCTGATTACAGGCTTATATGCTAATATTTTAACTTTTGCCTGAATATCACAAATTATGGAATTGTGTTTACTGTGACCAGCTTTCATTCTCTGATGGTATTGCATTGCTATCAAAAAATTTACTTCCTTTCTACCTGTTATCACTAAATTGAATTACAGCAAAATTAAAATGACAGAAGGAGACAGGTTTAATGGAACAATACACAAACATCTGCTGGAATTGTGAAAGAACGGTGAGGGCCACAGAAGTAAAAAAGGACAAAATAAATTTTATGAGCCGTGTCTGAACCAGGAGATACTAATTAAGGTTGTAGAGTTATATGAATAAAGATAAAACATATATAACGCATCTAAAGACATATTAACCAATGGCTGCCATGTGAGGCTTCATTGTGTGAAGGAACAGAAAGCACGGACTCTGAAAACCTTCCCTCATCACCTCTGGGGAAGTCTAGCATAAAAACATGGACTTAAATTACTTGTGGGTGATTTTTAAATGTGCCAGGTCAGTGCCAGGCTGCCTCAACGTCCAAAGATTCACCCTCTGTGAGGATAAGTGGACATGAAGACAACGCCAGTGACAATCAGGGACTTGGACTGAATAATCCTAATGAGTTCCTTCTAACTCGAGATATTCTATGATTCTCTAATCCTCTATTGACCCACCAAAGCTCATGACTCGTAAAGCAAAGGTTTTAATTCCATCCTCACTACTAGACTGCAGTTTAGGGAAGCTCTTCAGTATCCAGCTCCATCCGTTGAGAGGACATCAAAACAAGGTGGTACCTCCTGTGACCTCGAGGAGTTACTTTAATGGGATGAAGTAAATGCTAAAATTAGTTGTTGCAACAGAGCCTGCATGAAGAAAACACAATAAGAAAAGTCTGGATATTTCTTGAAGAGTTTTCCTTTACAGGCTTGATGTTGCCACTGCAATGGAGTGAAAGGTAATTAGACTGATTAACTGAAAATCATTGAGGAGCTGTCATTCTCTCCTTTGTCTGTGCTGAAACTGCACAGGGCCAGGATCATTCTGCTCTGCGAATACCAACAAAGAATACTTAATGAAGAAAGGTGAATGCAGGGTGGAACTATTTGAGGAACATTTGCTATTAGTTCCCAATACATATTTTTCATCTTAAGGAGTAGTAGCCACCCTCCAAGTTTCAATTCCTTGATATTTCATATTATGCCAGAAACCAACTCTTTTTAGATTAATTCCTTCCAAAGACAAATGAAGAAATGAACAGCATTTTACAGAAGAGTTTTCAGCAGAGAGTCTTCTTGGGATTTTTAGAGCAGAACATAAGAGAAGAAAAAAAAGAGAAAAAATAAAGAAAAGAAAAACAATCCTTTTTACTTCTTCAAGTGGTAATACTGATTTAACTCATCAGATTTTGTTTTAACGATACAAGAATTATTGGTAGGTTTCCCTGGAGCCTGATATATTTCTGATCAATAACTGAAATATTTGGCCAATTTTTCAACAGAAATAGCAAGAATATTCTGGAACAAAAGCTCTGGGTATGCAGATTTAGATACTGAAATATAACATTAAAAAGTTATGGGTTGGGTCTCAGAGCATTTTATTCACCTATTTGTAAGTAATTTTATTGTCCAACTCATCTTCCACATGAGTAACAATAATTGTACAGGAAAACATCCTTAGGCAAGACTGCTAAAACACTTTCTGTTTTCATTCACAAATAATTTTGTATTGATCTAAACCCAAAAATCCTCACTCACATTATGTGTTTGGCTTGAGCAGTTTCATCAGAGATCTGTGCCTTCAATTCCAGTGTCACTTGTGTGGGAACACCCAGCAGACATAACAAAACACACCATGGTATTGCACTTCACTACACTGAACTTCTTCAAACAAGATTTAAAAAAAGAGGAAAAAGAAAAAGAAAAAAAATATGACTGGGTGACAGCAATGGAATTTTGAATAGTCAAATCAAGGGGAACAAAAAGAGCACTGATGAAAAGTTGAATGACTCAGATGAGGAAAAATTAGTTGACTGCATTCCACTAGAGTTTGCTTTTTGGTTTGAAACCCTGTGATCTGGAAAGCAACATATTTGCATTTACTTTTTAATGCACTAATAGCAGCTTAATTGTGAAGGTTTCTTCTTAAATAATCTCATTAAAAATTAACTGGTGTTTGATTGATATGAAAACAGTTTTGATTTTGCTTTCTAGCTTTATTTCTACTAAAACTGTACAATTTGAAAAGTAATATATTTTTCTTTAATTATTATCGCAACAGTACAGTAATTTTGCCAGCTTTTCTACTGAATAATTTGATCACTATAGAAATGAGCTTTGCTTCAGCTTGCTTTTGATTCGTGTGTACATGCATTAGGATTTTATGGTATTTTAGCTTTCACTAAAAGCTAAAATGTGATGCAATAATGTCTCCTGTGTCAAGGACAATTCGATGGGGCATTGCTTTTGGAGGAATTCTGGCTGAGGATTTGGGGTTACCCTGCCAGCAATCTAAGGAGCAGACAAACCATTCCAGACTACTGCCCACCAGGAGGACAGTGCCAAACTTTTTGGTGGCACCCAGCAACAGAGCAAGGAGCAATGTCCATAAAATAAAACACCACAAGCCTCATTCAACAAGAGGAAGAACTTTTTTTACATTGAGGGTGGCAGAGCACTGGAGCAGCTGCCCAGGGAAGGTATGGATTCTCCCTCTCTAGAGACATTAAAGCCCCAGCTGGACATGTTCCTGTGTCACCTGCTCGAGGTCACCCTGCCTTGGAAGGAAGTTTGGGCTGGATGATCTCCACAGGTCCCTTCCAACACCATCTATTCTGTGATTTTTTTTTTTTTTTAAGAATATAATTATTTTTTTCCTCCCTGTAAATGATACCAGAGGCAATATAGAACTTTGTTCTTTTCCTCCTTAATTGTTCATCTTCCATAAGAAAAACCTTAATTTGGAGATTGATTTAAGAAACGTGCACAGAAACCATCATGCAAAAATGTTAAATTTTGAAAAAGCAAGTACAAAAAGGAAGTTTGCAAAAAGAAGCCCCACAATTTCCACATAATCTTTCCTGTGATACCCCGTGCATATTTAATACAGATGTGTGCTTTAACAATTTAATCTTATATTAGTGTTTCTGCACAACTCCCTCTTCATTCATGGCAAAGGCAGTCTACAGGAAGGAGAAATTCAGTGTGTTTTTAACCTCATAAATCTACTTATAGTCCTAAATTTCATTCAAGTCCCAGCACTGGCAAGAAATCTTATAGACTGAAGTTAATTCATTTTACTTGTGAATTCAAGTCTTATATTTAATGACTTTTTCCGAAACTAGAGATGCAGCTTAAAAGGAGGGATTATCCATTATCCCTATCCATTTTTATCACAAAGAGACCATAGCTCCATTCACAATAGGTAGAGAGACAAAAATCCAAGTTGCCCTAAGGTAACCTCACCTATAAAAACACTGCTTATAGCACAGTTGTATGTGAAAATGATATAAAAACCCAAGAATCTCTGCAATTCATATAGCAATTTACAGCAAACAGTGCTGTCACAACTTAAGTTGAGTAAAAATTGCTTTGGAAATTATGGCTAATGGATTACAATATTCTTTGTCACAAATTATTCTGAGTAGTTTTGGTTAAGCATCACGTAGCTTTAAATAACATTATGCTGCATTAATATACTATTTCAAACTGCTCAAAAACCTCTATTAATCTCAATAGACCCAAAGAAATAGATGTCCTAAGAACTGTGATTACATCTCTTTTGGTATAGGTGTGCTGGTTGTGGCTGGAATAGAGTTCATTTTCTTCACAGGGCTGTGTTTTGGATTTGTGCTGGAAGCAGTGCTGATAATGCAGGGATGTTTTCCTTACTGCTGGGCGCAGCTTGCACAGAGCCATGGCCTTTCCTGCTTCTCACCCCAGGATGTGGGCTGGGTGGGGTACACAAGAAGCTGGGAGAGGATACACCAGTCAGCCGGTGGTGAATAACTACTCTTGTCTGCATCACTTGCCTTCTTTGGGGTATATTTCTCTGCCTTTGTTATTCCCTTTGAATTCACAAATGTTCTGATAATGATTATTATATAATTTCAATTACTAAACTCTTTTCTATCTCAACTCCCAAGAGTTTTCTCACTTTTACTCTTTTGGGTCTCTCCCTCCATCCTGTCGGAAGGGAAGGAAGGAGTGAATGAATGACTGCTTGTGCTTAGTTATTGGCTGGGGTTAGACCACAACGTGGTAGATGACCATTCAGCCCAAGAAGATAGATATTATAACTTAAATATCTACTTGACAGAGAAGCAGAGTTAAAGTTAAAAAAAAAAAAGAAAAAGGCAAGGAAAAAACCCCATATAAAGCCTGGACAGAGCTACCTACCGTCAAAGAAATTCTAGAATTTCTGCTTCTCCACAGAGCCCTAAAAGAGATCAAATTTTCAAAACAAGTACTGCAAATGTACTGAGCAAAGACTGCAGGGTGGGAAAAGCCACAGGAAAAGATGCTACTAAATAATCTTTACAACTTCTTGCATTCTCTTTGGCTAAAACACAATCATGTAGAGTTATTATGGCTAAATCTTTTCAATCACTAAAAAAAATTTAAACAGGAAAGTAACTTCAGGTTGGTCAACGCTGAAATAGCCAGCAACATGCAAAGAAAGATCTACAGCAGCCCATTTTTTTTTTTTGTCTGTGTTTGTATGAAGAATTTTAACAACGTTCAGCAGATACCATCGTTACATGAGAATCTCTTGATTACTGTAACTTTGCAACAGAAAACAGGATTTGCATACAAGTAATAGCAAGCCACTCCTTGGAAAAAGGAAAAAATGGTGCTTCCAAGTGGACTTGTTAACACCAAGAAATATGGGATGCCTGCTGTGCAAACTTATTTAAGAGCACTGCATTGTAAAATATTCTAGTTGAAGTGTTCCTGCTGGAAAAGGTTTTTTTTTTTTTTACCAAAACCTTTCCTTTTACTGCAGAAATGCCTGGTATCATCCCTATTTTATCTTAAATAAATATGCATTATCATGCATTTACATAAAGTAGGAAACACTGATTATCTTAAAATAATCATAGTCTAGACCACTTACCAGCATGCTATACATGCAAGGTCAATTAGGTTACAGATTTGAGCACTTAACATTTCTCCCATTACAACTCTTCATACAGTGTGAGAGGGAAAAACAGTGACAAATTTGTGCCTATGCAGTTTCACGAATTCATCAGGAACAAAAAAAGGATGGCTATTAGTGGCAGGGAGAGATTGAAGAGAGAGAAGGAAAAAAAAAAAGATAAAAAAAGGTGAAAGCACAAATTGCCCTTCAGTCAGAAGAATTCTGTATGCCAGTTTCAGGAATAAATCAGAATCTGTTCCAACTGCCGTCCTTATCAAACTTAATGATGCTCTGCACAATTTGCAGGTATCAATCTGAGCAGAGATACGGTTTCACAATCCATGGTTTCCAAACCTACACCTCAACTTCACCACCGTTCATCTGCTACAGGTAACATGCTCTAAGATTAAAACAAATAGCATATTACATTTAAAGCAAGAGCATCTGCTGGAAATGCATTGCAGAACAACAGATGTTACTATACCAGATAGCTATCAATCTTATGCTGATCCAGAGGCACTGACAAGGCATTCAAAATGCAGCTGGACAAGGAAAGGCTCTCCTATCCCAAAATTATTCACGGACCTCTGGCTGATTTAGCAAAATAATCTTGAAACTCCTGGACATCTCAGCAAACCTTACCTTTAAAAATCCATTTAGATTCATCACACCATTCTGTCTAGCAGTAAAAGGATTTATGTTGTTTACTTGTCTTTGTGTAGCTGCAGGATTTTATGTATCCCAGTATCCAACAGTGCAGATACTGGCAGCAACAAAAAAATCAGTGCTCAAATGTGAGTACAATATTATTAAGGATACCCCAGCATTATCATTCATTTTAAAGCTGCATTTTTAAAGACAGGATGCAATCAAGGAAACAAAGACCTCTAAGATATTCCAGTTGTTTTCAAGAGGCTACACTCTACTCTTGGTGGAAAACAGCCACATCAAGAAGCACAAAAGCACAGGTTATTGGTGAGGAGATAAACAAGAAACAATTTTAATTAGATTTTCCAGGAGACCCTTAGAAAGCTGTAGATGACAGACATTCTAGTACTGGATCTTGGCTGAAGATACTGTAATACATTGTATTTTGTGTCACTAATCACAGGTTGATAAATAAATGATGTTCAGTTGTCTGTTTAAAATAACAGGTTAACACCAAGGATGTAAAAGGAAACCAAGTTTGTTTGGCTTGTTTTTAGAGTTGTCTATATCCAATATTAATTTATAATCTAATAAAAAATATTTTGCACACTTGAGCACATCAGTCTGTGCAGCATGGCCAAGCTGTACCAATCCCACCTCTTAGCAAAATGTCATCCTATAAATACTATCTACAAGCAGAAATAAATATGAAGTATCCTTGTGGTACAATGGTATTTCAGGATTCTTTTGACATTAATATTGATATTGTGAACTACGTGTGCAATTCCATACTTTGTTACTATTTGCATCAAACTATTTTTTTCTTCCTTTTTTCCTTTTAATTTTTAAAATCACTTCACAAAGTGACAAGATTGTTGTCTTAGCCTTGCTTTGTAAATATATAGACATACAAAATGCATCAGGTAGGATAACAACACGAATTAAATAGTTTTCACAGAGGAAAAGCAGAACGGTAGCTCAGAATATAACTTTTTTTCTATTATATATTTCAAGGTTTGTTAAAGATTTGCTAAGGTTGGCTACTTCTCCTTTGGAAATCAAATATTATACTGATTCATATCAAAGTAAATCTGATGTTCACGCACACACATTGATAGTCCCATCACAGGCTTCAGATACCTGAGACATGTTACCTTGCTGTAGTCCGATTATAGTGTGAGAAACCTGATATTCTCTTACCTAGAACACAAAAGAAAAATCGTTTTAGATTAATTCACAGCATTGTTCAAATCATACATTTTGCAAATTAAAGAAGAATTAACTACATACAACCAACAAATTCAGTTTAGACTACTTAGTAATAAATGGTCTTTAGTATTAAATCAATCCAAGAGATTTGGTATCATCTTCTTTCATATCTTTGTCATTTTCTCTCCTTAGATGATTAAAAACTCTGTCTTTTCAATCAAGTAAGGTTAAAAGGATTCAGGTTCTTAACTTTCAAATTTTGTCCAGTGTGTACCACTTGTACATATGTACATGCATATACATTTTTTTTTTTCTTAAATAGAAATTCAGAGACTTCAATAAACCTCACTCTACAGTGGTTTGGTGGCTTTGTTTTGTTTTTTGGGGTTTGTTTTTTTTTTTTTTTTGTTGTTTTTTGGGTTTTTTTTTTTTTTTTTTTTTTTTTTTTTTTTTTTTTTTTTTTGGTTTTGGTTTTTTTTTTTTTTAACTTTTGTGTAACAATACCATAAAAATACTTTGGTTTTATTTTGTCTTCTGCTTTCTTTTTCAACAATGACAAAGATCCATAAGTTTTTGTCAGCAGTATCTTGAAGCTCAAGCAAAGCGTTTATAAGCTAGTAAATATGTATGTTTTCAAACAATCTAACCTTTAAATGGTATACATTATTTTAAGCAAAGTAACTTCACTTTAATGATGCCAACAACAAAGAAATTACAAGTTCTTTCAACTGCTTGAACTATATATTATATGGATTCCTGGGACAACTGAAAGTTTGTTCCTACAAGCTGTTTATTAGTATTTGTGTGGGTTATTGGAATCTCAACCAAGACTACAGAACTGTTTACTTTTCACCGAAGTTTTCCTTACGACAAAAAGGAAACAAAATATCTCTTAGTTTAGAGCTGCATCCATAAACCATCAGCTATCATATTTAACATTTTAAATTTTAGCTTTGAAATTTAGTTTCACTTCTTATGAGGAACACAGCAAAAATGAATGCAAACCCAGACAACTTAGTATGTTCCAACACACAAATGTTTTCAGATAATTCAAAATCCAGCAGTACGATATCTCTCCTGGTGCTAGCCCAGAACCACTGACATATCCAGCAAGCACAAGTTGGGTACATTTTTTTCCCAGCACCAACAGTCGTGGATGTGCTTCTTTCTATCTCCCCCCAGATGCTGCAGTTTCTTCATGCTCTGTTTCTGTAGCCATGCACTGACCTAAAACTTCTTGGTGAAATTCCCCACTCTAAACTTCAAACCGTTTAAACTTGAAAAACAGCTTTCTGTTTACTTGTTTCGATCATTTAGACAGGTCTGGGTTAGTTTCTGGTAATAGTAATGCTTGAGATGGCACAACAGAGAGTGTGATAATTCTCAGTGGAGAAAGCTTTGCTGGCAGAGGATCCCAACCTTTCCTCTAACCTAATTCTGTTTATCCATTAGGCGATCTAAGTGATTTTCTCAGTGAACAGCTATGAGACAGCAAAACTAACTATTTTTCTCCTGTGTTATTGAAACCTGTGGAATAGAGCTATCTTTAAAACCAATTATTTTCCTGTTCCCTCTGTTGAGCTCATTATTATTTTTTAATAACTATTTTGTAGATTTTCTTTGATATTGTGACTCAGCTGGGAGGAGTGATGGTCTTATGGTAGAGAGGAGGGGGGGAAAAAAGGTAACATTCCCAATGGTAAATGGTTTCTAGTGTCTATTAGATTTTATTCTAAAGAAAAGCTGCTTGGCTTTATCCTCACAACTTCCAGTAAAGGTTTTATTACACTTGAAGAATTATAAATATTCTGGCAAGAATATTAACTCTTAGGTTTTATTTAAAAATGAAGTATTTAGATCTACAAACGTTAATGTATTTTATTTAGATTGTGAAACACTTCAAAGAAGGATGCAACAGCGCTGTAATGTGAAAATATTTCAAGATTAAAAAAAAAAATTGAGCTTCCTTCAGTCCAAGCCAAGCAGGTTCTGAGAAAGGAAGACTTTGCCACGTGAAGTCCTGCTACTACCAACATAGTCACAGCTCTAAAAATCCTCCTTATTCAGTGGTCATGCCATTTGTCTGAAAAAAAGAGGAGCTCCAGAGGCAGACTCTTTCTGTTGCATCCCTCTGCTTGTTCCTTTCTACTCTTCTGATCAATCTACAGAATCAAAAATGTGTTTAACTTAGGATTTATGTGTATTATTCTGTTTCACAACTGCAGCCATCAGCACGGTCTCTTTCACATCATGTGAGAGAAAACTTAGAATCTTTGGAAAAGAGAAACAGATTCAAAGGGCATCTACAAGGATTTATTGCTGTCATCTGAAATACCAAAACATCTGCAGGTTTTAGTAGCTGAGGCACATGTTAGAAAAAGGGGAAAAAAATGGTATGATATTATAATATTATATCCTGTACTTTCAGCTGTGAAACTGAGCAGCAGATGTTCATGAGCAACAAATGATTTCAATTCAATAATTAGTAAAGAAGGTTGCTTTAGTGTGGGATAGAAAAATAGTACTGATGTGCTCTGGTTTGACACAAAGTGAACAGAGAAAAGTAGACCAACGAAGAATTCTGTGTCATGTCCACTGAAGAAACAGGGAATGACATAAGGAAAAAGCATCACTAGAGATTTTTATAAAGGTTTAGAGTTCATTTCCATATAATTTAAAGAGACCAGAGCTTTACAACTGAGGTGTAAATTCCAATTCATAGATTTTTATGATTGATGATCCAGAAACAAGCTGAGTTCAACAAATATCTGACCAACTAGAAATCAACAGTAGTCCTATACCAACAGCAGAGTACAAGAGTAGCCTTGAATAAACAGATACATTGTTCCAAAAACCCAGTTGGGAAAATCCATCATAAAATAATCCACAGTAATGGAAAAACCTCAAGATTTAAAGTTGTGATCATTACCAATGTAATGTCAAACGACTAAATTACCTTCCCTTAAAATAAAGGACACTTAAAATCTTAAAACTAGTAATTTTATATATTCAATCTTAGCAACTTCCTTAATTTCTTAGCATAAATTAATCCTTTGAGCTCAGATGCAGAATACAAAAAAAAAAATATTTACATCTTCACCGCAGCTATGCAGACTGCACAGATCCAAGCCTTTCTCACAGCTCTCAGGCTAATCAGGCCTGCTTGAATCATATGAATTCTCCTTGAGCTCGACTTTGAGTTGACTTTGAAGTTTATGAGCTGAAAAGCAGCTAAATTAAGCAGAACAAAACAAGCAAATGACAGCTAAAGAAGCATTAGACCCAAGTCTATCCATTCAATTAATTTGCAGTTTTACCCACTCTTCTGTTTAACTGCTTTGTCAAAATTTTGACGAAAGTACCATATGACTGAATTAATGCTACAAGCATCAGTAAGATAAATATCTGACATAAAGGACAAAATAAATAATTCTGCACAATTAGTTTAAAAAAAAACCCACCAAAACAATTTTTTTTTTAAATTTGCTTTTAAATGTATACATTTGCTCTTTACTGGCAATTTTAAATGTTATTTTATAAATATATGAAAAAAAAAACCCTCATAAAGGGACAAAAAAATATTCAAGAACTAAAAGAAGGAGGAAATGTATACACTATAAAAGTCTTCCTGGGTAAAAGGAATAGGAGACCGTGCTGGAAACTGACTTTTTTTTTTTTTTTTTAATACTCTGATAGAATTCAACCCAAATAACATGTGAGCCCAATTAAGATATGAAATCGGTCCTAAACAGGGTAAAGTACTGCAGCTTTGTCCCGAGCTACTTCAAAGAATCCCAACCTGTTCTTCTCAACCTTTCAACCCAGTTTTCCACCTTAAATATTGCTTGAGAGAGAGATGGATCAAAAAAGAACACCAATCAAAATGTTGGCAACGCAATTACAGAACATTTTAATTTTCAGACAGATTATTTAGTTATTATGGATATGTAAGTTCTCGTAGAGATGATAGCTACTCTTTCTGTGCTTTTCTAACCAAAGAACTCACTTCTCACTTCACAAAGCTACCTGGAGTAAGAGAAAAAGCAGTAAGACAAAATATGTTGGGTGACTCTAAAGAAGATGGTCAATAAGCCTTTAGGAGTATGTTTATATAGAAAGGTGCTGATCAGTCTGGAGTCCTGTGGAGACAAATGTACTTTGCTATCTGCTTCTTTTTTCCCCCCCAATAAGGAAAAAAACAATGTGCTTTAGTAAACACCTGCTACTTATTTTCCCACATAATTCCTTATTGTTATGGAGAGATTCTTTCAATAATCAAGCTTAGCTATAGATTGTCACTTCCTGAAAAAGGTGACAGGTGCTAATTTTCTCAGAGGCATCATATTAATAAAAAAGTCTGGACAGATACTCATGGGGAATAAAAAAATATGTCTTTTGATCCAAATACAGTCCCACTCCTGTCCTCTAAATCACAGAAACACTAGAACAAGTCAAAGAAAACAATGAGAAAAAATGTGTTATATCATCAATGCTACTCTCAAAATAGCTGACTACTTCTCCCATTAACTTTATCATTTTAATGTAATCAAGGACATTAAAGTTTGCTGAGCACTTTATGTACGCAGTATATTACAAAGCACATGCAATAAAAAACTCCTATTTTCCACAATTTCCATGTAAGCATTAACAGAAGTAATTCTTTTTAGTGAAATTATTTTCTGACAAGTTTTGAAAGCTTGGATGCAGATATACTTATCTGTCCTCTAAAGCCAAGATAAACATTTTTTTTTGCATGCATGGTTGACTTTCAAATCACGCCTTGGAACAAACTAATAATTATATATAACTAAAACGTAGGAAAATGTCCCCAATTCACACGGCTGGCTAGAAAAGCATTGCCAGTGACTAAGTCAGAGGAATAAGTGAGAATATATTAAGAAAAAAACAAACATCAAAAATATAAGCATGACAAAAAATGTACGTTCAGTTTTACTTGAGTCTAACTTCTATTCCATAGAGAAATATATCCTTAGTGTATTAACCAATTTACTATGGCATCCCTTGTAAGGAGTGTTAGGAGATATACAGATACTCTTTACTTAAGGACTAACCAAACAAAAAAGTTGAGAGTGTTTTAAATGCATATGTCAAGTTAAAACAAAAAAACTAACAAAAAAAAAAAAAAAACAAAAAAAAAAAACCAAACCAACAAAAAAAAATAAAAAACCCAAAATATTTAATTTGTCCAAAATAAGGGTTTTTTCTCCATCTGAACCTCACACTTCTACTACACAGACTCTGTGTCCTGACAGGCAAGATTGTCACCTTGTTTCTCAAAGCTAGATGGGCCAGATGTAGGCTCTCAACTGTAATTTGGGGTAACAACCTAATTTATACCTTTAGAGAAATCAGTGATGAAAAGCTTATTTGCAAATTCTAAATTCTAGAGTAGCATCTCCACTATGTTCATGCTTAAATTGTAAGGTAGGCAAATTGTGAAACTACAGGTCAGGATAGCTCTAATACACTGGCTGAATTATCACATATCAGGTTCTACATGTGATTATTCACCCAGTGTATTAGAGCTATCCTGACCTGTAATTTCTTCTGAAATGATGTAGAAATTAAAACAGTGATAACTATTGTGTCATTTACACTGATTTACAAAACTTAAGTTACTTTAAGAAATGGTAGTTACAAAGACTGAATGTCATGTATATTATTACACACTATGTCTTATGTTAATGTAGAAACACCTACAAAATAATAAGAGGAAATTTGTGAGTACTAGATATAGGCCTGGATTGAGATACTATATCAAGACACAAAAAACACAGAGAAGCTGTGGTGAGGTGACCTTGGCTGGCTGCCAGATGCCCACCCAGTCGATGATGTCCAAAACAGGACAGGGAGGAAATAATAAGATGAAAATGCCTTTTTTTTTTTTTTTAAAACAGAAACAAAATATTGGAGAAAATTAATTTAATTTATTGCCTGTTAAAACAGAGGTGGATGGCAAGAAACAAAGACAAAAAACACAAAACACTTCTTCAATCCCAAATCCTCTGCCTCCCCCACTGGAGCAAGGCTGGAGGATGGGAGCTGTGGCCAGTCCACAGTTCCTCTCTGTCACTCCTTCCTCCTCATGCTTTTCCCTGGCTCCAGCATGGGGTTTTCCATGGGGTTTGAAGAGCAGCCTGGATCACTTCCTCCTGCTCTCCCCTTGGGGCTCTCAGGACTCTTTCTCACATTTTTCCTCCTAGTCTTGGCTGTGGGCTCAGCTGTGCCCTGGGCATTACAGGAATGGGCAGCTCTGGCTGCCAGAGCCTGGGCACCTGCACCCCTGCAGACCCCCAAACTAGCTCCATAACCAGGGCTCGCAAGGCTGTGAATTCTCTGGGGAAGCTGGGTGACAGAGTCAGCTGTAATTTGTCATCAGGCAGATGTGCCCATCTCAATTTCTCTGTCAGTCTCTGTACACAAGGTAGGTACTAGGAGTCAGTGCTGTGGCTGCTCCTGCAGCCAAGAAAAAGGCTAAATCTTGCTATTTATTCAGCATTTTGCTTTAAGTAAACCTCTAAGTCAATTATAAAAGTATGTGTACGTGAAATTTCTATCAATAACACTAAACAGATGAAGGAAGAAGTAACACTGTGAGGGACATGAAGACTGTTTTGTTATTGACATACACAATAATTGATTAGGTTTCTCAGCTTCTGTTGCTAGAAATTCTGATGTATTACACCTAGGATTACTAGTTAGCTTCCATTTCCTTTCAACTTTTGCCTCTGGATAAGCTCAACTATTCCCAAGAAGAAACACTGATCAAGTACATTTGTCATGCGAACAACTATAATAAGGTAATTCATCATAGTCTGCCAGGCTCTTATTCCAGGAAGACTTCTGCATTTTTATCCTTACTTAAAAATCTGCTGTCACTCCTGCTGGAAATTTTGGTAGACACTTTGGACATGTTTAAAATCCCTTCCAAACTGATAGTGGCAGATAATTAAGTTATCAGCTATCAAAGTCTTTTTTCACTCTCTGCAATGTTTATGACACCATGAACTTTTCTGTCTGGTTTAATCTGACCAGTTCTGAATGTGTGATCCCTTGTTCCTTCCCTTTTCCTTTCCTAATGGTAGCCAGTGACCACTGTAATTCACTACAACAAATGAACCTGTTCTGGAGGGTCTAATTGAGCAATTCTGTTTTCTCTTCAAGGTCTGAACTCAACCACATCCCACAATCTGTTCTTCAGAACTGCAGTAGCAAAAGATTTACTTGAAGGCAAAGCAAGCTAAGAATTTAGGTTTCCACATGGAAGAAGAATAAACCAATGCTGGTTTCATGGTTGTGCATGGGTGAAAGTGGGAGTTGATATTTAGGCTGTCAGTAATGCTTAATGTTTTTGTATATTCTGTAGTCAAAGGGTGTTGGGGTGTTTTTTTTTTTGTTTGTTTGTTTGGGTTTTTTTTGCAAGCTTGGCACGTTTTCACATTCGTGTTTAGTGCAAAACTTCATTTACTCTTCCTGTATTTTCTCTTACATTTCTCTGGTAGTGTTCTGCAGATACAAATATTCTCTTCCAAAAAAAACCCCTGCTTTTGCTCACAAAAAGAAATAGCGCATGAAGTTTTAGCACTGGTGAACAATCCCACAAATGGACATGCACTGAAGAAAAAATCTACTGAGAAAGAAGCAGGTTCTATTTTCATCTTCCAGAACAGCATTAACAATAGCAAGGAGAAAATAAACTCAATCTTGCAGATCTATTGCCTCACACACAAACACAAACTGGGCATAGTTTTAATCTTTGCACCTCGTCCATCAGCCCCTTTTATCTGTGGCTTTTCAATATAGCAACGCAAACCTAATGACAAAATGGTCTTAAAAGCTAGAATCAATTTCCACTGCATTCACAACCATCAGCAAGATAGGGAGAGAAGTTAGACCTGATAAGCAAAATTAAAAGTAACATCAGTTAAACCCACAGGTAGATACATAGGGTAGATGGCTAGCAATGCCATGCAATCTGTGTGCACTTGGTTTATTAAGAACATTTCATTTATGAAAGATGAAGTAGCATGACACAAGATTTATCCTGAAACAAGGCTTCATCAAGTGTGAAAGATGGGGATTCAGCATCTCAAGATAAATGAGCACTGCTCCTAATACTGGAAAAGGGAAGGAGCCCTGATAGCTCTAGGTGAAGCAAGGACCATTCTTAACACTCACTTCACTTGTATTAATAAGTTTTCAATAAAAATGACATCTATTACAAATAAGAACTTTAAGTATGCAAGGAACCAAGTCGGTAATATTTCAGTCTTCAAAATACCCCACCTTCCAAGCTTTGTTTGTATGTGTCTCATATGAAATAGGTGAAATGAATTTTAAAAAGATAGAAATAGACTTATGCACTCAGATTCTCGTGCATTTGGAATTAAGAACATTTGTAACCATTTCACTTGGATTTAGAGTTTCTCAACTTTGGTCCCTGAGAAGGGAGACTCAGAAGCTAAAGTAAACATTATTTCCAAAAACCAATATTTAAGTAGTATCATGCTTAATTCTTTCTTCCAGACTTTTCACATTGGCTAAAAATTTACAGAAACAAGATTTCAAGTGGAGATCCTGAAACAATTATGCATTGAAGGATACAGATCATATTGCTAATATTAATTCCAAATCAATCTAACCTCACCATCCAGCACTTAAAATTTGAGGGACACAATTTACCTCAGAGTATCAGCAGAACTTGGTATTTTTGTTCTCCCACCCCTAGCTCCACAGCTGGATCACTCCTTGCCCTGTGGTTCCAGGCTTGAAGCAAAAGGATGTGCCAGACAAGCAGATGTCCTGAAAACCTTGGCTGTAAATTGCATCTCTTCCCTATCCCATGACCAAATGAAGTGGCATATGTCTCTCATAGATGAGGGAAAAGTTGAGAGTTGCAAATGAAAGTCGCTTCTGACTGTGTGTAAAAGGCTTTTGCCCAGCATAGCCACCTAAAAATGGCAGAGCTTATCATTTTCAATTCATTGGGTTTTTTTGGTTGGTTTTATTAATCTAGTTGCCCTTCGCAATCCCAGCTCACCTGAGCTACAAGCAGCTCTAAGAATAGAATCAGCAGTTTCAGGGAAAGATTTCAAAAGTCTAAGAGCCAAGTGTACATATTCCACTTGAAAACAATATCTTATGTAATTCCTTCATGTTCTTAATAGAAAATCTAGAGTCAATATTTTGTGTATGTGGAGTGCTATGATGTAACTATTTAATATTAGAGAAAATCTTATTGCTTATATGGCTGCTATGAAAATCTACCCAGACTTTAATGAAGGTAAAACTTCTGAAATAAATATGAGTCAGAAATGCAAATAATCCCAATTTATGTTTTAAAAAAACATTAATTTTTGATATAAAAGCCATTTCAAAGTTACAGCACAGAGAAGCATAGTTCTTATTGGCAAAGGGACCTGGGGACCATGACGACAAATTTCAGGATACTGGATTTTAAACTGGAGGCACTCCTGTCACGTAACAATCATTCTATCCAGGGAGTTATAAAAACAGCCTAAGCAATGCAAGGCCATAAAGTATTTGACCTGTTTCCCACAAGCCAATAAATCAGGGTGCCAAAGAAACTGATATCAAACTGATGAAACCATGAGGCTGATGAGAAAGCCTCCAAATTCAACTGGGAAGAATTTAATTTCAAATTTCCAGGGGGAATTCTTGATGCCAGATAGACTGAATTCCTACTCAACATTTCTCTGTCTGTGGTGATCATCAGTTTTAATTATTTCTGACATTTTGTCTATCATACTGGATCCCTGGAGAAAAGTAATGAGTCTCCTCGTGTGAAAGGTGAACAGAACGAAGATCACATTAACATGCTTGAAATAAATTAACCACATGATCTTATAACTGCAAAACCCCAGAAAGGATGCCATTAAACCACTTGCAACTACCAGTGTGACCACAAAAATCTCCCCATTAGCTATAAAAGCTAACTAGCAACATCTTATTTCTGGCATTTCAGTTTCATTAGTTGACTGTGTGTTCTTCTTCCAGATTTAATACCAGCAATTGTCTGATAAGAACATGCCAGTACCAGCCAACACACAAGATTACCTGAGGAGCCGAGCACAGCCATTTCTCAACTGTTTCTTTATGAGTGCTTGGAAAAAGAAGTTTGGTAAAGTTAAAGATAACTTTTCCCTGAAGGTCGTTTTTGTACTGCAATAAAACTTACTCAGCTTTTTTAGCAAAGAATATACCAATCAGCTCAAATCAAAAGCATTGGAAAGTACAAATTACATTCTCTCTCCTCCTGGCTTACTGAGAGAAGCACTCTGTAATAGTCTCAAGGAAAATTAAGCAAAGAAGTCCAACAGTCTGTATTGTCTTATCTTAATAGACTTTTAGAGCAGCAATAAATGCCTCCGAAATACAACTAAGGAGAAAAGCTAATTGGCAGAGGATTATAAATTATATTTTCATATTCAACAAAATAAGTACAAGATAATTTATTATTATATTCAAAACTACCACACAGTGGATAAAGGCAGAGGACTGCAAAAATAATTTAAAACACCTTCCTCTGAGAAATACTACTTTATGAACTACTAATGTATCAATACATTTTATAAAAAAAACACTGATACTTTAATATAGTCTATTTTCTCCCCATTTCTACACATAATGCACTTACTAAGCAATTCTGTGGATATATGCACCCATCTATATAAATATAAAGTAGCATAAAATAAGCAAATATGTACTCAATTTTCTATTTTACGAAGTAAATTGTCTCCCTTCTCTTGGTAATATTCACACAATACCTCTTTTCTAAGGTGTATAAACACACACCTCAAGGCAAGATTTCAAGCAGTTCTACTGACTGGCAAATCAAATTCAGTCTTGTCCCTAAAACGTAAAAGATGGTCAAGAAATAAAATGTTACTGTAAATAGCATTATATTTATAGCTGACAAAATCTTCAGAATCCCAAGAGTGCCAAGTTCATTTTCTGTGATCTTTTAGCACCTTTTACCATTCCTAAGTTTCTTTAGTGGAACTCCCACAGATCTTTTTGTCAGAAAAATACATTAAGCAAATTAACTGGTTACATTTCTCCTGGGGCCACAAGCTACACCATATATTATAACTAGGTGATTACGTTGCCACTCTGTCACTGCTGGACAATGTATTAAGTGTTATTTGACATATGCTTTCATAAAATGAATTAAAATAAGAGGCAGTTAAATACAGGCAGCAGAACAGTGGTGATTTCATGTGCTAATTGTGACTGCAGCTCTCTCACTGGAACCTAGAACTGCAGTATACACAATTCTGAGATAAGTTTTATTTCTGCTGTCAGACACAAAAGATTACTTGTCAACAAATTTAGATGAGTAATTAATGCCATGCAGACATAGACAAAATACAATTCTAACTATTTTATATCTTTCTTTCTTACTCCCTTATGTTGTCAATGCACATTTTAACGAAATGTTTAGAAGTAATTATCCAGCCATTACTGGAAGCAGTTTATAGAAATCTATAGAGTCCATGACTACATAAATAAATTAACTTAAAAAAATCAGAGGAGTGCAAATTATCAGGCAGAGAAGCAGCAGAGAACTGTAGAGTAATTCTACTATAAAACTAGATATGCACAAAAGGTTTGGTTCTGTATAAGTAGTTCTGAACATGAAAAAAAACAAACCCATAATTTTGTCAGCCACATTCAGCAGAAGATTCAAACTCAGTAATAAGGTTTGGGCACATAAGCACAAAAATCAGATGTTTATTCTAAAATGCATCTGTTGCTTTGCAGCAGTTTTGAATTACAACAAAAAAGACAAAAAAATGAAAATATCTGAAAACAGTAAGGAAATAAACCATTGTGAATATATTTCAATTTAATATCATGTTAACAATTGCTTCAGTGCTTATCAGATATGTTACAATAGTCAGAACTGGTGCAGTCATAAGCCATGATTTTGCAAAATTTCCCTTTCAAGATTTTTACTGAAACTAAATACAAAATCTTATTGACTTTACGCTGACACAAACACATCTGGGTTAGCAAGCGCAGTTCTTTGCTGCACTAACTTGTACTTACACTGCTCTTAAATCTCACCTTGAAGAAAGGAGGAGTAGCTATTTCAAGAATAACAAGTACTGTTGTTATTGAATGTGCTGGGATATTTATTACAATGTCTCTCATCACATATAACTATGCAAAGCAGTTATTATTTTTATCATCTGTAGTTATTGAACTTCACATTCAGCATCACAGAAGCTCATGCTTAACTTTAAACTGGTTTTAAATATTTCTTTTTAAAAACAAAGACCTTTTCCTGATTTTTCTTTTTAAGTTTCAGACGCTTTGGAACTGCATTTGACTTAATAAGCTGCCCTTGGTGTGACTTCTAAAACACGCAATCTGCCAAAAAAAAAAAAAAAGGACAACTTAGGCTTTCATATATAATTATATATGTGTAAAAACTTGAAGAGCATTAGGCCTTTTCATCTTTGAGAGTTATCATTAAGAGGGGCACTCTTCAGAAGAAAGCAAGAATAAAGAAAAAGACCATGTCCTAGTTATTACAAAGTATATCACCTCAAGATGTGGAATAGCAGGTAATAAGAGAAAAATAAACCTTGCAACATAGTTTATTTAGTATGAATAAACATCTAAGTGATTCAATTGGAAGAAAAGGATCAAGCATCTCCATTCTCTAGACATTCCTCTTATAGAACAGACTTTCAGAAATAGCATTCTGAGCTGTATTTCATGATCAGAGGGATCTTTATTCTCTTACTTGCAATTTAAGATAAAGAAAAAAATCAGAAATAGGCCACTCATCTGTAAAGATAATGTACACCACAAGGTGCTTTACCCAATGGTAAACTGTTATTTTATGCTTTGTGCTCTCTGCCTAGGAAATGGGAGAGTCATGAATCTTAATGGAATTGCCTGGGTTGGAAGAGACATTAAAGATCATCAAGTTCCAACGCCCTTCCATGGGGAGGGACAACTTCCACTGGACCAGATTGCTCGGAGCCCCATCCAGGCTGGCCTTGAACACTTCCAGGGATGGTGCAGCCACAGCTTCTCTGGGAAATCTATTCCAGAGCCTCACTACCCTAACATTAAAGAATTTGTCCCTGATAGCCAGTCTGCCCTCTTTCAGTTTAAATGGAATAGTTTTAGTGGTGGTTCCTGAATACAAATATTCTCATTATTTTTATTTTTTCCCCTGAAAATGGATTAGTGGTCAGTGGAAACAATGTGGCTTTACTGACTCTTGCTTTGTATCAACCGGCAAGCTGCAACTCTGCCATTTCGTATAAACACATAGCTGGTGCTATAGCGATCAATGGAAAAGGGACTGTCTCTGTTCTGATGCTTGATTTTTCCTTCTAAATGCACAAGGATCTCACTCTGCTCACTAAACTGAGAGCTGCTGTCCTTTCACAGCACAGAAAATAAGACCACCATCTGTTTCTTTGCAAATACTTTATCTAAAGAGATTGTTGTAGAAGCAAAGTAAATTCTGAGAATAAAATAGGAAAAATGTAATTCGAAGTTGTCACAATACGAATAAATAGGAGATGAAGGTGGATGATAGTGGGTGGAAGCCTGTCTAAAACCATATGGCCTGATCTAAGACCTAAGACACAAATCAAGAGTTGATGGTTTCCTAAAGAGATTTCAGTTACAAAGGCCTATGTAAATCATTAAGACTGCAGAAACAGTCCCATTGTAACCACTGCTTATAGTTCTTTTAGTTATTTATGAGTATGGAAGTTTGTTATTTAAATATTGTGACATTTAGAAATGCATTGTATGCTACCATAAACTCCAATTTATAGCAAAACAAGCTGCTTCAAGCTGTGCTGGATGTAGCAAATGGAAGCTGCAGGTGTCTAAGGAGTAAATGGATGCCAGCTTGTTAGCTGAGGTGAGAGGCTGAGGCAATGAGCACAGTGAACTTGCATAATGAAGAGTGGGTTTCAGGAAAGGATGAAATTATGCAGGCAAATGAGAAAAAGAAGCAGAAGCAAAGGTAATTTTTGTTTCTTGAGAGGGTCTGGACATATTAAGGTAAAGCAGGAGCTTATGGTAAGAAGCTGGATTTCTGAAGGCGCTGGGGGAGGATCCCTAGAACTGTTGAGTAATTAGGCAGAAGTCAAACACCTTAGAAATATGTGGAGGTGGTTTGGGCAGCAGACAATGATTCATGGATAACCACCAGTACCATATTGCCAGACCACAGAACAAGAACAGTTTCAGCAACTTAAGACAGAAGCAAAGGAAATGCTAATAGACTAATTACTATACTAACTACCATTTTAGTGTGATGGCTGAAACTGCTCTTCCCCTATTAACTCTTCAAAAGGAGTTGCTGTTCCTGTTTCTTCTTGACCCCATAACACCACTTACTTTGTATCAAAACCAGCACTTGTGTGGCTGCAGACTGAATACCAGGGAAGAACCACTTCAGCTGCAAAGCAGCCTTGCATTCCATTCACAACCTAACCTCGTAAAAACTCCTTCTAACTCAAGGCAAGTCTTCGTGCAGGGCTAGAGTGCCTGAGGAGCAACCACTTTCCATGGGGCATGAATATAGTGGACAACTGGGTGTGCAGTGGTTTGAAAAAGAGCCAAAAACTGAAGGAGTCAAATCTCCTCTGCCATCCAGTAAAGCTAGCATATTGTGTCTTCTTCAGGACTGAAGCAGAAGTGACCGCAGACATTCAGCAATCGCCACTTCTACCAAATATTATTCACAACACAAGCTTGCTGATAATTGTCTATTAACTAGAAAATTACCGTTATGAGATTCAAGGACCTATCCACAATCACCTTTAGAGGAAGTTAGAGGAAGCTCTCCTTTTTTTTTTGTCTTAAACCTGTCTCTGTGTAAATCACGGACCAAAAGTAAATGAGAACTTGTATGCAGCAAGAGGTACTGGGTTTAGTATGGAAAAATGCACTTCCTGCTCAAAATACTGTCCTTTTAAAAAGAGTACAAGAGTACAATCATAAATCTTAGTTTCAAACTTATTTGATCTTATATGTCTGGCAATCTCCACTATAAAAGGTGTGAACAACTTTCAGATACAAGAGCCTGTTTTACCCCCCTACCATTAACATTTTACCATTTACACAGTTCTCTTCACAGGATCTTTGAAGCTGGCATTATGAACAGTAGGAAGAAATAAATGCAAAACAAGCTCTTTCTTTGGCTCTTGCCCAGCTAAATCACAGAAACCCAGAAGCTCACAGTTCAATCTTATCAGATTTTCACCACAGGTGAAATGCTTTACTTTTTAGTTGTGAACTCTATCATATGTGCAGTGCAAAAACGTATAAATAAAAAAGACAAAATTATCTTGGCACCATCCTTTAGAATTCCATTCTTCCATCCATATGTTTTTTTTAATGAAAGATTTCACTGGTGACAAGATATTACAAGAACTCTAAAGCAACCTGGAGATAAAGGGAGAAAAACTCAATTTGCTTAAAAAATAAATTAGACCTTATTTCAGATACGTGTACTCTCCCTCACTTGAACTAAAAACACACTTAAAGTCTAAGCTGACGTTTTCTTTGATAGAAATTAATGTTATCTTTACCATGTGGTCATTAACCTCTCAGTCAGTGGTGACTGGAACTCTCTTGAACTTTAGCTGTACATAGTGTCAGCTATAACAAGTTCATGTAATGGAAGTGCCCTCTTGTTCAACAAGAGCAGACAGTGCTCAAAAGTTATATATATATATATATTTACTTCAACACTTCACTGTCCTCGCTACTTATCACTGAAAAACATCCCTGAATTTGGCATTAACACTCCAGTGACTTACGTCATTGTGTTCTCATTCATAATTGACAAAAAAAGTGATGCAGAGAAATACAAAATACAGGGTCTAAAGCTAAATTCCTAGGTCCTTATGTTGCCACTGTCTATCAACAGACTGACCACCTGCCGTTCTAGTTTGCTGAAATACAGCCTGACCAGCTCCTCATATTCTCCTTCCCAGCCCCAACCTGAACAAACCCCAAACCATTATAAATGATCAGGTTTCTAGTTACAGCAACTAATTTCAGTTACTTAAATGTTGAAGTACTGACTGAAGCACCTTTATAAGGAGGAAATGTTTATTATTAAATTAGTGGCACGACTGACAGAGCTCTTCTCGGAATGCAGATGAATTAGAGGCTACATAATTAGAGCACGGAAGGAAGATCAAGAGAGAGGTCCCAGAATAGCAAGTCCACACAGCCCTGCTGGAAATGATCTGTCCTGTTCTGGAAGCAGCCTAGCCACATTAACATGCTGCTCTGCTGTGCCAATAAACCTTTTGAAGTTAGAATGCCCTGAGTGTAACTGGATAAAATAAGTGACTGAACTCAGGTCGGGAATTGACAAGTCTTAAATCTTGTGTTTCGGAATGCTCTGTTCCAGAGCTGAAACAAGCAGCTTAATTCCACTTCTGCCTGACATTAGTTCTAGTAAAGCTTTCCTGTGATCGAATCTGGCTGTGCTGCTATGCCTATGTCCCAGACAGGATCCAGTTACTGCTAAGCTTCCTCAGTGTGAAACGAAATCAGGTGCAGTCTCTGACTTAAGGATTTCCAGAGAAGTTTTTAAGACATTCTCTTGGAAAAGAATGTCACAAAAAAAACCAACCAACCAAACAAAAAAACTAACCAACCAAAAAAACCCACAAACAAACAAAAACAAAACAAAACCAAAAAAAAAAAGAAAAAACCCCAAAAAACTAAAAAAACAAATACACACCCCCCAAAAAAAGAAAAAAACAAACAAACAAACAAAAAACACACACAAAAAACCCTCAGCAATAGCTTTTCTGGACTCTTGTGTATTTATGCACAAACCCCAGCAACCTAAGCATCACAAACCAGGGCTTGGGTCTGTAGCTAAATTTTCTGAGCCTCTCCTGAAGGTAAAGAGTAATTTTCAGATTTTGTCATTTCAGTTGTACTTAATGCAGCCCTACTGCTCAGATGTGGTCAAACCATAACATATGTACAAGTGCTTCCTTGGTGTCACTTAATACCCTCAACTGCAGTGCAGTATGTGGTCAAAATCAGAAAACGTGCTCACTCTCCTCGTTTTGGTGCAGATCCTGGTTTCTGTTCTAAGACAGGAGGCTCTCTTAGCATCTCAGCTTGCGTCCAGCATTCTCCCCTCCCCACACTGTGGGTGTCCAGTCTGTGTCAAATAACCTGACAGTCAGTTTTGTTAGAATGCCTCTTGTCAAAACATGCCAGATGAACCCTCAGCTGGTCACTGGCCCACTTGGCAAAGCTGTTGCCTTGCTTGGCCAGCTCCTTCCTTATATCCACTATAGTGCCCAAATGGACCCATTCAAATGCCAATGAGCTTTTTTAAGCTCTTCACTGTCCCTGGCCAGGTATTGCCTGTCATAAACAACGCCCATGCAAATAGTGAACATCACTGGCAAAGGTTAAAAGCAACACACATGTGCACAAAACAAACAGGTAAACCAATTCATGGCGTTTCATAAAACTAATAAAAAAAATCCCCTTTGCTTTTGAAGCTTTGGTTGTACACAAGGATAAAAAAAACGACAAAAAATTGATGCTGTTATTCTGTTACAGAAAACTCAGGTGGCTTTGTGTGCCCTGGAATAAAGAAAGACATAAAACTTCTACATAAACTCCTGGGATGCAATAAAACAATGAATTTTCAATTTCTGACCCTGAACACTGTCAGTAAGTATGCCTTGCTTGTTCAGCCTATAAATTTTCAAGGTTATTTTGAAAGTGAGTACAAAAAAAACCAAAAAAACTCCAAAAAACTAACTTCTCATGAGAAAAAAAACCTCATTCATAGCAAGAAGGAAGGGATTTTTTTTTTAACTCATCCAGACATTATTACAGATACAACTTTAAAAGTTAAATAGGCTAAGGCATGATACATATTGTATTTTGAATACATTTAAAATTCAGTTTGATTAAAGTCCAGCAGGCAGCATTTCAGGATACACCCATAACTTCTGTGGTAGTTTTGAAAGATGTTGCTATATATGAGCTATGGAACCAATTAGAGCTCCAGTTCAGTCTAAGGAAAAATGAGTCTCCAAAAATAGAACATTTGTATCACATAAAAGAAAAAAGCAGATCTACCCATAAACCCAAACTAGAACACCAACACTAAATGAAACTGGATTTTCAAGGAAATGTGAAAAAGGCAAATGAAATACTTGCAAATACATTGTGCAGAAGATTTTATGCTAAGCATTTCAATTATCCAACATAGGCATGCCAGTGACTACTTTACAGATATAGCTGAACTACATGGTACCAGTAGAAAGATGAAATTAAATCTCTCTCTCAACTCCTTCCCTCCTTTAGGGAGTCAAACCCTTAAAATAATTTACATATACAGGCTCTCTGCTTATATGCAACCCCTTTGCGTGAGGAAAGGACAGCAGAAAAGAGGGCAAAAACACTGAATCAAAATGTGGCTTTTTGTTGATTCTGAAAATATAACAATGCTACAGTGAACACAAGAAAGAAAAATTAAAATGGTGATCTGCATGCCTCTGGATGGAATAATTATTCCCAGTTCAGCTACCTGTTAGATCACTTCCCTCAGAGTTACGAAATGTTATGCTGCACTTTTTACTTTCATCAATTGTAGCACTCCAGCATTCTAAAAAAAGAAGAATCACTGGTGTCCTAATCTCTACTTATTTTTCTTTTAGCATTTTTAATCCTTTTCAGCTTCTTTTGAGGTACAGCTACCTTCCAGCTCACAAAGAGGGCTAATGACATCAATAGACTACTCATGAGGGCACTTGTAAGAAAACCTTTTCAAAAGAACTCCGGTGCTTCTGAAATAATTCAAAATTTTTCAGAAGACAAAACTGACCTAGCTTCATCTTCCACCCCCCTTCCAATGTAATTAAAAAATAAAAAAAAAAAAATACACACGCACATCTTTTTGTTGTGGCTTTCTGAAACATTACGAAGAAAAATCTCTTGCTTGTGTTGATCAGTGAGAATGAAAAAGACTTGCACCAAGTTGGAAACAAGTCAAAATGCCCTTTCTGACTTGTTAATAAAATCCTTCTTATGTACAAAAAGCATTTATCCACCACCTTAATAGCCCCACTGCAAGTAGATTTTATCTGGCTAGAAATTCATTTATTTCAATGAGAAACTAATCTCTTTTGTGGGATTCATGTAAAGGATTTGAATTTAAAAATAAATAAAAAGAATTGTTTACCTGCAGTAGGTAATAATACCTTTGGAAATGCCATCTATGGATATTGACTACTGAATCATGAAGCATTAACCTGGCACACTTAAATGAATTCATGCTGTAAAAATATAATGAGTCTATGCTTTAGACCAGCACAGAACAGAATGAAGACAAAGTTAAAATTAGATTCCAACCACACTCAGAAAAATTAAGGGAAAATTGTAAAAAACATTTTTAGAGAGCAGGTTTGGAAATGTATGTTAAAAGCTTCTGCTTGAAGCCTTACAAATTGCATTTGAAGGGACTGACCTGACATAAGGTTGGCAATGGATGCAACTGGAGCTTTAATTGACTAAGCTTGGACATCTGTCTCAACTGTCAATCCTCCTAACAATAAGATTGATAGATGCAAGCTAATCGCCAATTAGAGGGAGCTCTTTCAGATCCGGGCTGGGGCTGGAGAAGCTGGATGAACTCGCACAGAGGTGGATAAAACGAGTGTGCAGGAGAGAGAGGGAGATATTTCTGTCTGTTTCTTTCCAGAGACCAGGAGATCTTCTTAGGCTGAATTCACAGAGCAAAGCAGCACAGTAATAAAGGAATGGGAGAAATGCTGGCTCCATGGCTGCGTGACCAACCTCCATCTCGTCTTAAGGCACTTTGAAGCAACACCCAGTATGGTTTTACTTGCAAAGTCATTAGCACCCCTTTCCTTCTAGAATAAAAAGTATTTCAGCAATATGTAATGTGACTGCATTAACTGTCTGCTCTTCTTCCTCCCCCAAATGCAAATGCATTATCTAGTCCTTGTATCTCTTCCACATCCTTCTTAACAGGTTACTATTTATAATAAAAGTGATTAGGATTCCTTTTGCTCCTAATATGTTTAAACTCCTCCTGGATTGTCCTTGCTGGCTGCTGGTTAAAGATTATGTTCTCATTTCCTCTATAATTTTTCTACCATTGCTAGCTTTGGATATATTGACTTTTGGAAGAAACTCCCTTTTCTTCCTAGTTTAGCAACGGATTTTGTTTCTTTTCACTGGCCCAGACTTTCAAAAAACACAGAATCAGAGAATACAGTGAGTTTGAAGGGACCCATCAGGATCATGAAGTGCAACTCCTGCCCTCCTGTAGGACACCTCAAGAATCCCACCATGATGATGATGTCTCCTCTCCCCTTTCCCTCCTCCAGATTGTGGAATTGTGTCTTTGTGAACAAAGACTGCGGGTTGTATAGTTTAGAGTTATTGATATTTAGGATTCTCATGTATTGCCACCATGATACACCAATAGAGCACTTCAATGAATTATAATTATATTCAGGACACAAAAAATAGTACAGTGAATTTATTCTTCTTTCCTCTTCTCTCTCCATTGTTAAAAGTTTGCGTTTCTCAAGACATGCTAGTTTCTTTAAATACTCCTCTTGTAAGTACATCTGCACAAGTACTTTGATTTGGATTTATGTGCTTGTAGAGCAAAATTGTTAAGAAATGTGGTGGCTTTTGGGAACAAATACTTGTTTAAATTGTTGTTTATCTCTCAATTCTAGCCCTCATGTCGACAGAAAACTGCTTCTGGACGCAGCAGTTGAGGTTATAACATGATTTGCTAGGTTTGAGAAAGAATAACTGGCAGCACAAAGCCTCCAACATGTCATAGACACATCTACCACCTAATAGTGCAGTGCTTTTTCTCCCAGTAAACCTTAAATGGTCTCTGGGGTGATTTAGTAGCATGGAGTAGACACTAACAGGTACACCACATAAAATACTCCCTAATAAGCTTTCAAGATAACATACTTCTAGTTTGCTTATGACTTGGGCACACATATCAACCACACTCAGGATAAAAATAAAGATTTTAGGGTGCCTCATGCTTTGCCATTAACCATTGGAGCAAAGCCTTTTCCGGGAGCAAATGCTTATTAGATATGTCAGTACAGCCAAGGTTCTCTGTTTATTGTTAAAAATTAGCATTATTCAAAATAACTGAATTCATTCTGCAGTGCTTAATAGGGAACCAGTACCTTTGGGGAGGGGGAAGGGAAGAAGTAAAGAACTTGAGCTCGCATTTTTATATCTCAGTGGTCAGAGAAGTCTCCACCTAACTAAAAAGCCCAGGAAGTGACTTCCAGATATTTATGTCTGCACCAAATAAATCCTATCTCTAGCACACAAACATTTTGCAGTGGAAGCTGACTGTGCTGCTTTTGGCTGGTAATGGAAATGCCAGAAATACCTGAAGTCCCAAGGGTTAAATAATTTCTGTAACAATAATGATCAAGCCATTAAATGTACATGAATATTTAATTTCAACTGCACTTAGTTCCAGTCTTAATTGTCAAAACCACTTTGCTAAAAATATGCAAATAAATTCTCCCTTCTCCTCATTTATGAAACATCTTCACCTCCAGATTTAGGACAAGGAGTTAAATTCAACAGGAAGCCATTTTAGTGATTTGTTCTGCCAATTTTGTCCACTATGCACCATGACTATGAACTAGGACTAATAACAGTTGTGGCATCATCCATTCTCCTTCACCACCCTTTCTTTCTGCCATAATTTTCACATCTTTCTCATGGTCTATTGAAAATAATTCCTCCACAGTGACTTGGCTTTACCACCAATGCTTTTTACTTGAACAAGGAAAAAACACCACTGTCCAGCTTCAGGCTTTCAAAACAGGCTTATATTCAAAGTGTGGGAGTAACTCAGGGTTAAAATCTGATGTGTGGAGTGCAATTCGCTTTAAACATAAAATTCTTTTAATGGCACTATTGAAAGTGCCCCTAAGCATTCTCCAGAAGCTATTAAGCCATTCAGTGCATCCTGCAGTGCTAGAAACTCCATGTACTCTGGCCCAATGACTACACCATGCAGATCTTTTATCTAGAAGAGCTATATAGCAATGAGAAACAGCAGTGACTAGCACATTTCAATTAAAAAAATTAAAATATGGCTTATTTTTAATTAGTTTTCCTGAGTTTTTAAGAAAAATGTCTTTTTTTTTTTCTGCTATGTTTACTTTGTCAAGACATGTAGGGATGAAATACTTATAATGATATTACTTAAATAACTGGAAGAATAAAACCAGGCAAATAAACAATGAACAACTATTGGAAACAAAAATGTTAAAAAGTAAACTTGAAGTTGTACGCCACAGCCATCAGTAATGAAAGGAGCAGAGTGACAGGGCACCTACCCTTAGAGGCAAGCAAAATGCACACCTAATAGTTGTGCCTTGAGGCAAAAAGTCTTAATTCATTGAGTTACAAATCCATTTTCCAGTTTGCCAGCTAGAGGCCACATAGCCAAAGAGCATTTTCACATAGTTTTTTATAACTCATCAGAGCAGCTGACTGCTAAAATTTTATACTTTTCTGAGTGCAAATGAAGTTATTTTTCTGTCATTGAGAAAATGTGAACTTTGCAAAGCCTAATTAAGAGACATTTATTATGTTTGATACAGCATGCTCAAAAAGACGGGTAAATTTTAAAATAAAATACTGTTCCAGATGAGTATGACAACATAACTGAATCTTTTACATGGATGATCTATTGTAAACTATGTGGCTTTATTATATTTGAAGGACTGAGTTTCATCAAGCTGAATGAGTAGCAAAAAATGTTTTTATTAGGCTTTCTTAGAAATGTGATCAAATTTAGCCTAATGTCATCAAGGTCTAGTGTGTGTCCTAAAAGGAAGATGAGAAGATGAGGCTCTTTCATCCTCACACCACACACATACTTACTAAAGAAAACAGCAGGTGGGACAAGCTCCAAAAGGAACTATATTGATGGGAAAGGTGGAAAAACACACAGCCCTAGAACATATTTGTGAATATGTGAGTGTGAATGTTATGTCTGTTTGTGCATTAATTCCATGATAGACAGTACAGAGAAGGTTTTTTTCAGAAATACTGAACTTATCACAGTTTTCTTTTTGTTAATATATATGTCTAACTGTTACAAGGCTACACTACCACTATCTTTTTCTTTTCAATCTCAGAGAGAAAGTGAAATTAATTCAATAAGGAAACATACATTGAGTTACTCCTTCATTTGTTTCCTAATGTTTCTCTAAAGCAGTAACACAAAAAGATACTCCCAGGTTATCCAACTAATGCATTTTTTCCAAAGGAGAAACTTATTAATGTTGTCCTGAAGTGTATGCAGAATTATTCTGCCCTATTTGCCTTATACTTCCTGCAGCAGATTCCATACAGGCAATCAAGTTTTGAGGCAGCCTGGCACTGACTTTCCTCTTTTCAAAAAGAACCTATCACCTTAAAATGTTAAGTGTGAGAAAACGGTTCTTGGCCAAGCCATTGCATCTCAACATCTTCTGTTTTCAAGCTGCAAAATGACAGAACATTATTTACACCCCTATGCCCACACTAAGATATTTCAGGTATTTAACATTCCTGGTTAGGAAGAGGTTAACAAAAACAAAAGGTACAATTTCCACAAGTTATTGTGCAACTTTAGAGAAAAAGTCAAAGGAGTTCTATGAGCTCTGGCCTCAAAAATCAGACTTTTTTTCCCTTCTGTTAATAGTTTTTTAAGTTTTGCAACACACACTGTGTTAAGTAAATGCAAATAATACCAGAAATCAAGACTTTCTAGAGGATGCAGTTTGTTATTGTATAATCACTATTATTCGGAAGCCTAAACATAAAGTCTTGGTTCATAACGCTTGGTTTCTATCTTGTTAAGTATTTTACTAGTAGAATTTTTGAAAAAAACAATAGCATGTTCTCTGGAAAATGACAGAAATTAGTACTTCCTGTGAAATGCAACCTACCTACTGTAGCTCTAATAATGGACAGAATAGGAAGGAAGGAAAAGAAAACAGGAAAAGAAGAGAGAGGGAAGAAGGGGGGGAAAGGAAGGAAGTCTTCAAGTTGGCACTTATAACAGGAATGATGAAAAACATCAGAACTTTCTCAGTTTTCTTTTTTTCCTATTTCACTCACCTCTTTTTCATGTTTTCCTCTTCAACACAGAAATATTGGTTTTATGCACTGACTCAGAGCTATACTTTATTGCTCAGCACGTTGCTTCCTTGAATTTGACTCTGTATTGCCCAGCTTCCTTGTTTAATGTGACAGAATTTAGAATGTCTTTATGTGGAAAAGTATATGTTTAATCCTAGATATGATTAATCCAGAGAATCCCAGAATTCTCTACTGCTAAATATGCATTTTAGCATTCTATTTTCTGATTTAAGATATACTGGCACAGAATAGAAGTGCAAAGGCAGACATCAGTTCCTAATCACAGGGAACACGCAGATATAAGAACATGAAACAAAGCAAGATGGGAGATGCCTTGCAAAATGGTGGCTTCCTCCTTTTCTCCACATATATTTAAAGTAAGAACATCAGTCTCTCCCTCAACAGATGATCTCCATCATCTTCTGCCTCCACACAGGTATGTTAGAAAGCTTTTTTTTTCTCAAAACATGAGCATGAAGCTCAACGGGAAAGATGTTTTTCTTTTTTTTCTTTTTTCTAACGGAACTTTCTTTGTACCCACTGCTCTGCTTCTCCATATATGTGTAAATTTTCATATGCAGCAGGCAATGATCTAGGTTGGGAAATGAGAAAGCTAACACAAGCCAATTGCCAGGAGCTGAAGCATGAATGTTTCAAAAAGCAAAAAAATAAACCCAACCAACAGTGGGTTGCATTACCAAAAGCAGTGCTATGAAGAACAAATCTAGATTTTACTTAAGTGCCAACAGCTGAAGCTCTGAATAAATGTGGATAGAATGCCAGATAATTTCTCTTGAAATCAAAAAATCTTCCTCAGCATGAAGCTGTTAAACACATCTTTAATTCCTATACGCAATCTCAGTAAAATTTCCAAGATTATTAATTTCTGAGTGAGCAACCGCTAGCTCCTCCCATGAAGATAATTTTTATTAATCATGATATCTGTATACTAAAGGCCAACAATTTTCTGCAGCAACTAAGCAAAGGTTAGTTTTCACACCCTTCTGGATCCTATATGCATTTCCTTCCCACAGTAGATGGAGGAATTTCCAAAGCTGAAAGCTATTTTGAGCAGCTTCCCGAGCCTCTCTTTGTAACACCTTCTTAACTGTGATTTCCTAAGCACTATGCAGAAGATTTCACTGCCTAATTAAATGACTGGTGCAGTGATGAAGATAAAGAATACAGAGCAGCGCTGCAAGCTAATCTACAAGCAAAACACAGGAGCTACTTGTCAAGAGTAAGGGCATATTTTATCGACAGCTGTGTCCAATAAGGATGAGTTATATAGTGAAGGTTTAATATTAATGCATTTCAGTCTTTCCCATTACTTACTCATTATACGTACCTAGGGCATTTCCAATTCTCTCACTCTCCCTCCTTATTGTAATGCAATTAACATTTTAACCCCTCTGAAAATCCTTGTTTTTACATCATCTCAGACTTTTACAGACAGTGCTCGACAGAGCTGTAGGTCTCAGCAGTTATGTTTTTGGCCTGTAAAATGCAGGTGGGAGTGTGTAAGTCTTGGTGATGAGTGAATCTTCTATTTGCACCTTTGAAACTTTCTTTACCTTTATATGTCTCTGTATCTCTCTCCCTATATGTTGAAATATATAAGTCTCTTTATACAACTTCCCCCCAAAAGGATATCAATAATGAAACAGGAACAGATTGCTGTTATACATAGAAGACATTACCTACTGTTATGTAAAACAACTATTTTTAAACAATATGTAGTTATTTAACTTAAACATCAGCATTATGCTCTTTTCTACAGTCAGCTCCCTTGAGTGCTGGACTGCCTCTGTTCGAGTCATCCATTGGAATTCTTCCCATTTATAGCAGAACTATCACCTGGGAAAGACTGAACCTCTACCATCCACATCACATCCATATGAGAGCTCACAGCTGTCCAGTGAGGAAGAAAGAAGCAATACCCAGAGAAGAATAATCTTATGGCTGAAAGCAGCAGTCTATTCTATCTCTACACTGTAATCAAAAAATATTAAATCAAAGTCCTCCTCATGGCTACTAATTGTCCATTCTGTATTTGGGGGCAATTCATTTGAGACACATAGGGCATAATCTGCAGACACAAGCACTCAAAACAACAACACAAACAAGGAGAATGCTGCTATCAGCACATAAACCTCTGCACCATACACTGGGAATGTCCAGATGAAGACGCAACTAATGCTTCTAAATTGCTGGACATACATTGTCCATGTCTGCGTTAGCCTTACACAATTTAGGAATAATGTTAATACAGCTTCAAATCACAGAGGTGCTTTAAAGCTGGATTTTTCAAATGGACATGTATTTTACAATAAAATTTTCTTGCAACAGAAAAGCTCAGGTTTGCTTCCCTGCAAGCAATGAGGTGCTCATGATCTCTCCTCTCCTTTCTGACACTTTGAAGCTTTTCAGGGGGAACAAAGCTGCCAGGACCCCAAGTGCATCTCACCTCCTGGGGCTTTGTCTAGCTGGACTCAAAGCCAACGCAAAGCACAGCTGGTGACCTTGGAGACAGACACTGTGAAGAAAGAGAGAATAAACCTCAGCTGAGACTGCTCCCAGTCCCTTGGGAGCTGCTTTTATGCTGAGCCTCTCATCCTAGATCCCTGTCTGAGCCGTGCTGCCACAACCCTGCCAGTGCCCGGCCATGGCACCTGCTGAGCTGGACCCCGACCTGACTCAGCCTTGGTCTTCCTGGTTCCTACAGCCATAGCAAATGATCAGGACCCTTGGCTGGATATTCTCACCATCCCCTGGCCTGCCTGGCTTGCCCAGATGGCTGCTGTGGGACAGGGCTGCTGCTGCTGAGAGCACTGCCCTGCCTGCTGTGCTGCCCCCAGTCCTGGGGCTGTGACCCAAGGGTGTCCCTCAACCCCAGAACCATCAGGCTTGACCCCAAGCATTCCCCAGACCCTACTCTCTTGCCCACCTCCAGCTCTATTGTTGTCTCTCAACTACCATGCCTACCCCATCCCAGGCTGCAAGTGATACCAAACCCCATTCAGGTTTAGCAGTGGTCTCTGGTGGCACCTAGCAGGAGGTGTTGGCAGGGTTCCCACTCCAACATCATCTGCTTATTACTAACAAGATTATTCCAAAAAAGCTGCATTTGCAGATAGGAAAGCTCATTCAAAAAAGATAAGAAGTAAACCTTGGTGTTCTGCAGTTTGAGTGTCTAACTAGGAGCCATCATGTAAGGAGTGAGCAAGACGACAGAGGTTTTAACATCTCCATAGAAAAAGAGCCAGAATCACCCTCCTTTGCTGAAGAAATGGAATAACAGAATGTTAAGGACGACCTTAAAGATCATTTAGTCCCAACCCTTGGGACTGCCATGGACAGGAGGGGACACTTTTCACCAGACAAGTCAAGGCCTTAAACAATTTGGCCTTGAACACTGCCAATGCTGGGGCATCCACAACCTCCCTGGGCAATGTGTTATACACTTAAAGACTTTAGGCAATCATGCCTGGAGGTGTTATCTCTCAATGAGCCAGGAGTAGCTAAAGACACCTGGGTTCAGATCTGACACTTACAAGCATCCCTTACATGTACAAACACCAATGGTCCACCTATGCAGTGATGGATTGCCTCCCAACCCCTCATTGGGCACCAGGAGCTAAATCTAAGGATGGCAGAGGAAGCTGGATGTGTGCTGATGGGCCTGCACCAGTGCAAGTATTCCTGTCACCTAAACCAAGCTGAGGATTCCCTGCTCCGTGGAAAAGCCTGTAGCAGCAATACCCTGAGGCGTCTGTGCGCTGAAAAGGGAATTTAAGTTGGGTTGTACAAGCTAAGCTGAGAGCCAGACACCTACAAATTAGGCAAAATACTTCTGTCCCTTTGAGGGTCTAGTTGTAAGATATAACAGCTGAAACACTTGGAAAGAAAGCACATGAGGAAATCAATAATTCCATCTGTGTTCAGTGTGAAGACTGGACTGTGTGCTGTAAATATTACATGTAGGAAGGAAATGGGGAAGCTGGAAGGAAATTCTGAATATCAGCTCATGCAGTCCTCAGCAGAAGTTAAACGTTGTTAGGTGACACCAGTCTGTGAGCAGGTAATTAAAGCCTGTATTTGTGTCTGCAGGGGACAAATCAGGGTTGCATAGGCAATCCTCATCAGTGTTTCCTAGGCTGCAAGAGCTTGCCTTGCCACCTTGAAGTAGCCTTGGCATATGTTAATTTTCATTCCTTTTAATGTCATATTATATAAACAATCCCTGTATGAAGATTGACTTCAGATATTTGTATTAAAAAAAAAAGGAATTATCCTTTTTGTTTTATTTGAAGGATATATTATAACACCTTCCCTGCTCAAAGGACACACTGTAATTAAAGATTGAATTTTCTCAGGATTTTAACTAAATCTGTCACTTAGCTTATGAATTAAAAATAATTAAACACAGGGTCTCATAAGGATTGTTCTTCTGCGCCTGCTCACTTCTGTCTTAGTTCTTTCACTAACAAATTGCTAGTTTTCCAGTGTTCTGCATAATTTGAAATAACTAATGCACTTACGAAAAACACGATTTAAAATATTGTATAGTCAGAATTTTCTTGAAATATTAGTTATTCCACTTATGTCTGTGATCAAGGAAGGCAATAGCTTGTCCACAGGCAATTTTGGCAGGAACTAACTGGCCCCTACCAGATGATGATATCCTTTTTTACTTCTCCTAATCCCTCAGAAGACACAGGGAGCCTTTGGGAAAGAGAGCTGCCATCTCACTGAAGCTTGGCATGCTGTGAATGCTACCTGTGAGCAGCAGGGGCTGATGTTCCCACTTCTGGGAGAGGGGCTGCCCTTTCGCTAAGAAGTCTTACTGAGGAGCTCAATTATTAACCATCTCTTTCATTTCACAAAATTAATGAAACATAGAACTTGGGAGTTTTACTGTGTACAGTAAATAAGATAAAATAGATCAATGCAATATCTGCCCTACACACTTTCTTACCGTGTGAGTGAAACTCATTGTTTCTGCATTCATTCTACAGATATTTCAGCACATTTAACCGATATCTACTTGCCATCCCAGATACTTGCTACCAGCAGAATTAGCAAATGACCTTAACACAAACCACATCATAAACCCCAGCTCCTCTTGCCTGCTGCTATTTCCCTTTCAAATCTCAAATATTCCAAGCATTTTATGGTTGATTCTTTCATCGACTAATAGCAAAAATGAAACTGTGACAAGAGAAGGAAAAAAATACCTAAGTTTTACAGAATCACAGAATTTCTTTGACCTTTGGAGGTCATCTGGTCCAACCATTTCCATCAAACAGCACCACTTAGGGCTAATTGCTCAGGACCACTTTTAGTTGGCCTTTGACTGTTTCCAACGTTTGAGACTCCACAAAATCCCAAGGAATTGCAGCTTTGCTTACCAAAAAAAAAAAAAGTATGCTAGCCACACATTAATTATAATACTCTTAACCCGTCATGCAAGGTCAATTCTGATGATTTATCAGTGTCTATAAGGCTGAAATTCAGCTGCATGTTGCTCTTCAAAAGAAGAAGCGCTAATGCCAGGAATATATGCAGAAGTACAACATAAATGCAGGTTTCACTTCTTCCCAGATATTAATCTCGAAATTGCTTATTTATAAAAAGTACTTAAAGATTCATAACCACTTGTGGCTCCTTTTCTCCCCAGCTGACAGCAAAAATTAAATACGAAATATAATTCTTGCTCAATTTTAAAGATTAATACATATGTCTGCCATCATACAAAGTATGCAATTAGAAAAAATATAGTATTCAGAGTGTTTGAAAAAAGATAACACTCTTCAAAAGCGGAATTTATTTTCCTGTCAAGTACTGCCTTAGTTTAGAAATGCAGTTCATAAAAAAGTCATCCTCTCTATATCTCAGTTCTTATCTCTCTCATAAGATGAGTTAATGATGTTTTATGGCAGCTGCACTAACTTTTCCCCTTCCCTCTGCTAAAATAAGGCAATGCAGTAGAATGAGAGAAAAAGCCCTGCTTTCCTAACACTTTATGGCTTTTGTTTGATTTTCATTTTCACTTTATCGTGTAAAGATTTTTCATCAATTTTGCATATGCTTAAACATTTCACTCCTTTTCCCAATATAATTACTTCATATTTCCTTAAAATTGCTCTCCCAAAACAAGAACAAAACTTCTTGAGGCAAATTTATTATAGTTCAAAGCTCATTCTTTTTTCTGACTGTCTTTATGAAATCGAAATAAACGTAATTACCTTGGGGACCTGCAGCCTTCTGTCAAATTTGACTGAAATCAGCCAAAACTTCAGATATTTTCAGAGAAAGACAGAGCCATGCAAAGTCACAAACACTGAAAAGTTGCACAACTCTTCCTCTAAAAACCAAAGCCCCACTAAAAAACCCCAAGCCAACCAAGCAAACAAAACCAGTGTTACCTTAACAAACAAAATGGAAACTGTCTTGCCTCTGAGCTATGCTTCAGAAGTATGAAATCCAAAAATTCTCCTTACTCCAGGAGAAAGATTCATTTAAATCCAGTCAATTTTAATGAGCACAATGAAAAGTGTATGTAGAAGATTCATTTTCATAAACCAGTTTGAACTTCCAACTTTTGCTCATGATGTTCTATTACCTTTTAATGTTATTTTAATATATTCCTTAAAAAAAAAAAAGGGAAAGAAAAAAGAAGATAAAAAATGTCACCATTTTGGTGGTTTTTCAAACCAGACTAAAGGTAGTAATTTTTAAAAAACTTTTTTTTTTAGCAAATTTCAAGTTCCTTATTTCAAAGTAAAAATAATTTGGCTGAAACTTCTCCTAAGATTAGCTTTTGTTAGAATCCTAGAGCCTATAAATGACAGAAACATCCCAAAATCTGCAAAGATAAATCTCATCTTTTAAATTACTGAAAGCCTTCATTAAGCCTTAATATATGCTGTCAGTTTCAAACTAAATAATAGATGAGATTTTAACATAATCAGAAGAAAACTGCTGGTACCTGCCTCTGTTACTGTCACAGTTAAATTGACATGGTAATTTTCAAAATAATGCCTTCTCTAAGTCAGTTAAAGAATGACAAGCACTAGCCATTTAGAAAACTTTTCTCCACATAGAAGGAAGTCCCTTACTATAAATTCAGTGCTATGAAAGAGCAAACATATATTTTGCTTCTCCACTGTGGGAGAGAAAATCAGTGGCTGGGTTAACCAAATAAATCTGAAAAAGTCCTACTAACACTTTTCTCTCGGAAAAAAATATTCTCTTGTTGCAATAATGCTTTGCAAATATTTTATTATTTGTTATTTTGTTACGCATGGCTGCAAGGTAAAATCTATAATAATTCGTATTAAATGCAGATTCAGGGATTAGATTATGGAGTGCTACACTTAGCATTACATATGCTCTGAGGATAAGGACTGCACAATGCAGACAACTGAACAGCTAAAACCTTGGGTCCCCCTCCATGATACCCAGTATTCAAAAAGCCATGTGTCATCAATAAAAGTTTGGTTCAGGAAGTATTGCATTTCTCTACTAGAAGGTCACCCATGATGGTTTCAAAGTCTCTTTTAAGACAGTCATGTTTTGTGCCCATCAGCTGTCACTACTAGAGACACTTCCAATCCTATCCCATTTCACTATTTTAGCTGCAAAAAGGATTAAAATGGGATGTAATCATTTCAAGTACTTCACAAGTAGCTCAGAGTTCTACTTCCTGGATCACTTGATAAAACCAGAGAAAATATTTGAACACTCAAGGAAGGCAACAGCACTATGGATAATAAAATGCCATGACTCAGAGCCCTTTTTCAGTGTTAGGATTTATTTTCTGGTTTTCCAAAACAAAACAAGAAATTTACAACTGAAAACACCTGCAAAGATTGCAACCCCTCTGGGCTGAGCCGAGCTCCCCTGGGCTTTGTCTACAGAATCTGACCAGACCTTGACGTCTGGAAATTCTTTCAGGTCATCCAAATATGCCTGGCATCTAGGCATGAAGCTATATAAAAATAATTTAAATAAGAACAAAGTCCACCATCTACCTATGAAATGAAATTTATTACTCCATCCTCCAGAGGATTTATGGGTGATGACAAAACATAGCACAGGCTCATTTCTCTTTTCAGCTTCCAAGCGAAATAAACAGGACAGACTAAGTGAACAGGAAAAAGAGAGTTGTAATTCAAATAGTGGGCTTAAGGTGTGGATGCTTTTTTACATCCAGTTGCTCCATGAGCTTAAGAAGCTAAAGTCACCACTAATAACCAAGATTGCTCCATGATTAGAGAGCCACATCATCCCCTTTTAGTAAGGGGAAAAAAATGCTTACTAGACATTGAACTCTTCACTGACTTGACTGATAGAGAAGAGAGAACCCTGGTGTGCACAGGCACCTCTGTGCACCTGTATTTGTGTGTTCATGTGTGCACACACAGGTGTGAGAAGGGAAGCCTTTCACACTTCATTTCTAACCCATTTGCTTCCTAATATCTTAATGCAAAGGTGAAACGGAAGCTGTTCTGCTTCTGCTTTGGCCTCCTTCTACTGAAGCCTTGATTATTGTTGCTGCTTCATGTCACATCCACCCGTGTGGCACGTACTGCATATATCCAGCATGAATATTTCATGAATATTGGGGAAGCAATTGCAATGTGAGACACAATGCATATTTCAGATGACACATGACTGATGTGTTTAGAGATCTGGGTTTATTATGTACTTGCAAAATTCATCTACTACCAGAAAGCTGGTCTTTTCTCCTATTGCACTGACTAAAGTCAAAGAAGGAAAACAAATGCGCATTTTGAATGTATCTGATCTTTCACTGAAACAATGAATTAAGGTACTGTCATGTTTGTTTTCCACTTTCTTTCCCCAAAGACAGAGCACAGAGATAAAAACAACATCAAAACTGCTTTGTATTTGCTTTAAAAGTTTCATTTTAAAGAACTTTTCATGCTCCACACCATTATTAAGTTTGGATAAATACCACATTTTTTAAAGTAGGACTTCTACTATAGGAACAATTATTTTATCTAATACCTCTGATTTTCTAAAGACTAATCTGGTAGTTACTATCTCCAAATGATTAACCAGTTCAGATCTAAAAGGGGAGATCCACATCTAATCAGCAAGCAAGCAATTTTTAAGACAGGGACTTGGGTGAACATTTGTTACCATTTCTGCTGTATGAATTCACAATTCTAGCAGGGGATTTCCTTCATTTTCTTGCTTCGTATCCAAACAAAATGAAAACAGACATGACATCCCCACTCATAAACTCACATACATGATTTCAAAAAGGCTTCATTTGTCCCAGCGGGGAAAAAAAAAACCTTTTTAGAAGCTCAGTAAGTTTCAGAGTGAGGAGTTTTCTTCAGTTTTATTCCATGGCTCCTTGCAGCTCCTGAGCCTTAGGAGCTCCAAACTCCAAAACTCCACCGAGTTCAGCCCAGGTACAGAGCCTGTCACATCTCGCTCAGGAATGCACAAGAAATTGCATGGGAACCTTGAGGTAGCTCTGAGTTAATTTAGAAAGCTGATGAAGAAATATGAGATCAGACTCCGTCTCAGATTAGCTGTTGCTTTCAGGTACTGATTCAAGCAGGTTATGCAGCTGCTTTACAGTACCCTCAAGTTTTCCCTCCACTAAAGAGAATCTTACCACCTGGAGAGATACTTACTTGCTAGAAAATTCTTTGGATCTTAACAAATCACCAAATGCCAAATGGAAAAATGCCAGCACCAACTTAAAACCAAACAAACATATTGCTAAATCATTTGGTCTAATTGTGAAACTGCCTCATCAGTTTCTCAAACCCACCTGTTTCCCCTTCAGTGCCAGAATTGTGGACATTTCAGCTACTATACCTTCATTTTTGGCCATTATTTAAAGGGAACACATTGCAAGGAAGAAAATGCTGCTTTTCTCTTCACTCCTTTCTTCCTTTTGTAGACGTTGCAGGGAGAAAAACAGCCCATAGCATGCTTACAGTTCATTGTATGTACTTATTATATTTTAAATGTGTTAATTCCCTGAAACGAAACAATTCTGTCACAAGTGCCAATGCTTCATGGCCTGAGAAAAGAAAGGAGTCAAACAGGCTAACAACAAAAAATACATCTCAATTCACGCTATGGACAGATGCCACTGAAAAATCAAACTCAAGTTCAATGTCCAGAGAAAAAAGTAGCTAGTAAATTATTAGCATGCGTTGATAAACAAAAACAAATTTCAGGAAAAATACATTATATGTAATAAAATGCCACATGTCAGCAATTGTAGAAAAAAAGGAGGTAGATATCCCTTGGAATTGGGAAGCACTTCCCAGCAATGCAGCTAATTGTAATTTCAAATGGGGCCACAGGTGTCAGTTACCTAAAAGCCTTCCTATGTGGCAGCTGCTTGTTCACTGGTGTTGGTGGACAGCTCATCCCATCAAGGAGCTCATCACAATTACCGCCTTTGTTGGCAGTCCTGGCATATGCCAAGAGCTGCAGGGCCACCCCTGCTCCCCCTGACGAGCAGCATGTTGATGAGCTCTGCTCCTGGCTTCTTCAGAGCTTCCGGAGTTTGCTTTAATTCCCACGCTCTGCTATCCAGCAAACCCACATTCCCTTGAAAATATATATTCCCATCCAATCTTGCCTGCCTCAGTTAATCACCGTGGCTCTAGACAGCATCCCAGTCCTTGAAATTGAGAATGGGAGGTCAACAAATGGCTGGTTTTACCTCAGAAGTCAGAATTTGTTAGGAAAGACAATGTGGGATGGTCAGCACTGCTAAATAAGAGATGTGAAGGTATTCTTCAAAAAAAGCTACCGATGAATCATCTGGGAACAAGTGTCATGGCCACAAAGACCACATAGGATTTTCCTAAATAAGGATGCTGTACATCAGTGCAAGCAATAGAAAGGGCAGGAGGAGAAGAAATTAAAAAAAACCTGAAACCTGCCCCTTGCCTTAATTCAGGAATAGAACAGAAAGAATACAGCAGCTCAGCATAGAGACACAAATCTTTATCAAGGCTGACTGATCCCTCTTCTGCATTACTTTTAATGTCACTATAAAAAGGACACTCTTGCTTTCCTAAGTGCTGGCACTTAATCCATTTCTGATACACATTAATAAAATAGTGTACACAAACATTTTATGCACACATACAAACATATATGCTTTAGAGAAGCATTTGAAGAATTGTGTTATTCCATGATCTTGACCAAGAGTTATTAATTTTCTTGCCTTCAGCTGACATTCATTCTTATCTTTTACATCATTCTACTTACACTGCAATCTTCAACAAAAATCTAATTTATGTGCAAATATAAGAATGCTAGGCCACTATGTTCTGTTTCATATAGGATTCCCAGCCATCACTTAAAGCATTTCTGATGTTCCCATGATCAGAACCAATAGACTACAGCCCTTTGATTTAAATAAATTAAATAAAAGGAAACAAATTCTTCTGTGGTATTTCTCATACTTCTCTTTTGGAACCAAAGAAGAATTATCAGAATATAAAAACAAAAAATGAACCAAAATCCCCAATAAAATGTGTATTAAGAAATAGGAAATACACATATATATGTATATATGTATTAAAGCCCAGCATTATGGATCTCAAGTCGTCACACCTGGTAAAGGCAGCTGTACAGATGTTGCTACCCTCTCAACCTCATGTTTCTCAGATAAGGATAAAGCATCTGTACACTCAGAAACAATGTGGTGAAAACAATTTGGTTGTCATATCTGAATGCTTGAAATATATGAGGAGTAATTTAAGTGGTTAGTGTTGCTCTGGTGAGTCTTGATTTTCCATACAGACTGCTTGGGGTATACTTTCTTGTTAATGCTACATTTTAATTTACTATGGTGCTTTTGGCTGTTGCCTTGTGAGTCATTTTATTACGTTTAAAGACCTCCCATGATATGAATACTTCAACATATTTACACTATTATGATTTTCTATATGTTAATTAGGTCAGTCACCCCTTCTGGTTATTGATCATCTGAGATGGTCACAATTCTAAGCAAGTGCCCTCAATGAAATTGCATTGCAATAAAAAAAACAATGACACTAACTAGGAAAAAAGTGACATTGTTATCGCAGTTTCCTAATCTCAAACGTCCAGTCACCACCACCAACAAAAGGATTTAATATGAAAAAAATAAGCCGTGTCCAAATACAAATAAATTCAACTTAAAATACTGGGAAAACAAAGTAGTCTGTTAGTCACTTAAAGCATTCACAAAATGGATAACTGTTAGAAAGATTAGTTTCTGTATTCAGTATGTGGCACTGCATTTTAGTGGCCATAGTACTTTGGAAAAAACAAGGCTAACAACTTTTAAAGGACAAAGAAGTATTTTTTTTGGCAAATACAAAGAGACAAGAGGGCAGGACTCAGATTGCCTCCTTAACTGCAGCTTGGCTCTCCTTTATGCCCACTGAACCCTTCCCCTTTTCTCCTCCTCTGTTTTCATCCATTCACCAAGCAACTTCTGCCTCTTTTTGCCGTTATCTTAAACTGCTTTTAAAAGATTTCTTCAATCATAATCCATGATTAAATTTGCTGAAATTTCATTGTACCCTTCCTGCCTATGAGTAACTCAGTGAATTTTAGTGAGATCTTAATTTTCCTGCCTGGCTCTACAGCACTACTGTACCAAGAGACAGAGGAGAGGCTTTGCAGATTTACCACTTCTGCAAGTGGGGAACCCTCCCCAACTATTTATCTCTGTGCTGGCATTGGTCATGAATTTTCCACCAGACAGTTTCCCCACCAGACCCTGCAGGTCTGTCACAACTGAGCCAAGCTGTGAAATAAAGTTGGGCCATTCCTGACAGCTATCCTCTCTGGTCCTTTGACAGTGTGTCTATCCAGCCCCCGAGGAATTTCAGTTCCCAGTCTTCTAAAAATCCCCCAGCTCTGCTGACAGCCAGAGTGGAAGTGGTCAGGTCCCAAGCTCTGAGCCTTATATGGCAGTGCAGAGGTGAGGTCCCCAGGCATACCAACAGCCTTGCCAGCAGAGTCAGGAGCAGGAATCACTTCATTTTTACATCAAGACCTCTTCTCCTGCATGCTTCCCCTTTTCTTGCCCTACTCTAAGAATTACTGGGGTTTTTTGGTTTTTCTTTTCCTTTCTTTAAGATAAAACTCGAGAAGAAAATCATGGTGGGTGGCCCTATGGAAATCAGGGTGGACAGAGAGCTGGTTTCACCTGCAGAGAGCTTCAGCTTCAAACCCTGGGAGACACCTAGCTAGAAGAAAGGATATCCTTTAACATTGAGGTGAGAGAATAGAAAGAAGAGCTGTCTCATGGGAACTAATATGTTAACCAGTTTGTTACAAATAAGGTGTTGTTCTTCATTTCAATATATGGTTGGCCGGCTGCCAGCTACATTTATGGTTTTGTTCCTTATCCTCGTTTTTGACTGTATCCTGTGCCCTCCACTCCATCTATACACCTCTCTGCTTTAGGGGTTTTGAAGTTTTCCCCTTATGCCTTGCAGTTTTTTCTATGTTTGTTATTTTTACATTAAAAGTTCTTTGTTTTTCAGCAACTCCATCATTCCCATCTCTCTATATGTTACGCCACAGATTCTTCGGCTGGTCTGGTCCTGTTACAGCCACCCACAGCAGCTATAAGTGGTAACCCAAACAGGGACAAATCTCATACTGAGAGGACCTGTCGGAGTCAGTTTGGCTGGAGGCCAACCAGTAGGACGTTCTTCTCCACGGATTACAAATTTGTCAGGCCTGACACGGAACGTTTGGGTGACCCTCAGAGTTGGACCAATCAACTGGGATGTGCCTGCAGGAGGCAGATGAGTAGAGAAAGGGAATAGCAACTCCACACCCTTCCCTAAATGGGGGAGCATATCCCACCCCAATCCAAACTCTGTAGCTCTGCAGGATGGGGTTACAGCTATCCACAGTAGAGAGAGATGTATATGGGCGGTTTAAAGTTATTTTAGCAAACCAGGACAAGGTGGTGGCCAAACATGAGCTGAAAACCTTGTAAAATGGATATTGAGTAGTCTCTCTGATGCTGTTCCAGGGGCGCCGTGAGGGCGGGCCCGAGCTGTAACATCCTTACTCCCGTGGTTTGGGACTTGGTGGGGTCAAGGCTGTATGATTTGGCTACCTGGAGGGATCTGCTCCCATTTCTTATGCTTCCTGCCTTGTGCATGATTCACAAAACCTTGACAGCCCATCAGAAGTGGCGAGATTCCGTCCCCACCACCCCCTTCCAACATGGGACTACCCCCAGCCCTCTTAGCCCCAGAAGAGGGACACGACGTGGGGTCCTGCCATGGACGCTGGAACCAGTGCAATTAGCAACTCCAGCCACTTTGTGTCCCTCTCTTTCTCACCCCTCGGATTGCCCCAGCGTTAGATACACGGCTGATATCACCACTGAGCTCAGAGGAAACACTGGCGTGCCCTGTTACTCCGCTGCCCTGTGTCTACCCCAAATCTCCCCACACAGGGCCCAAGATGGCGGCGGCCATGCCATCTCAGACCCTTTCCGTTCCATCTCCTGCATTCCCGTGCCTTCTCCTTGCCCTCCCTCCTCTTCCACTCAAGCTGCCAGTCATCTCCAGCGTCTCACCCTCAGTTCCACCCCCACCACTCCAGTCTATGCCCCCTCCACATTTTCAGCAACACTCCTACCTCGGGCTTCACCCCTCTCACCTCAGACAACACCTCAGGCTGCGCATCCTCTGTGTGGGGCCGCACCCCCACTGGGAATGCCGGAAATACCTCTACCTGGATTCCGGAAGTGACGCTTTCCAACATAGCGGCACTCACAAAGTCCGTACTGGAGGTTATAAACCAGCTTTGTTCTAACCAAGAGAAGGCCATTCTAGTGTCTGGATATTCCTCCTCCTCCTCGTCATCTGAGGAAGGCCTCAGCCCCTCTAGACCCAGAATACCAAAGATCCTTGGGAAAAAGTACTGGATGAGAGTAGCGCTAGCCTGGACTTTGTGGAAAGGGCCAAAGAGGAGCTGCTTAGAAACATGGCTGTCTCCAATGCCAACCCAGAATGCAAAAAGGGTTTGCGCTCTTCCCCATCTGAACCACAACCTACTTTAACTCAAGTGACAGACTCACAACCACCTCTGCACTCCAGAGCACTCAGTGGCTCTTCCAGCACAGGCAATTGTGCAGAGGACTGAGGAAGGAAGCTCTGGCTGCCAGGAAAGTCATCCCATCACAGGAGAAGCTGCAGCATGCATGTTTCAGCCGCCTGCCCCCCAAGGTAGGTATTGGATAACATAAAAAATGCAGCAAACAGACATTTTAAAAAGGACTGCCCTCAGCAAAGAACAAGACCTAAGGACCCTTCACTGTATGCAAAAGCTCACTAATCCTACATTGGCAACTGACCAGTGAAACAAAAAATGCCTTTAACAAAGCATCTCAAGCCATCCAAGAACAACAAGCACCACACAGCTATAACAGGACCAGGCCAGCCAGGATATCCATGGCATAAATATAGAGAGATGGGAATGATGGAGCTGCCAAAAAACAAAGAACTTCTAATGTAAAAATAACAAACATAGAAAACCGCATGGTACAAGGGGCAATCTCCAAAGACCCTGAAAGCACAGAGATATATAGATGGGGTGGAGGGCACAGGATTTAATCAATAATGAGGATAAGGAACAAAACCATAAATGTAGTTGGCAGCCAGCCAAGAAACCAAGAACAACACCTTATTTGTCACAAACTAGTTAACATATTAGTTCCTGTGAGACAACTCTTCTTTCTATTCTCTCACCACGATGTTAAACGCTATCCTTTCTCCTTGCTAGGTGTCTCCCAGGGTTTGAAGCTGAAGCTCTCTGCATCTGCAGGTGAAAACAGCTCCCTCTCCCCCCCCAATTTCCAGAGAAATCCAACCACGACAGAAATCAGATGGAGAAGAGGAAAACTTTCTGCATTGCACAACTTTGTACGATACCTGTTTATAGCTAGGAAGAAAGTGGTATCTCTTTCCCTAATCCTCCCCACGCCCTCGCCTCGTTTCAATAGCCAAGCCTTACGTGCATGAAGTTATTTTACTTCCGCACATCTGTTAGCAAATCTGGATGGCTGTCACATAATTACTGGAGGTCAAAATAGCAGGGCTAGCAATAGAGATAACAAAGTAAATCTTGTCTGAGAAATCTCTGTATTCCTTCTGTCATGGAGAATCAACTTTATCAGTCATTAGCTTTGTAACCTAAGCTGCTTACCACACTAGTGGGCTTTCAACTGAAACCAAAGGAGTTAGTTTTGACCTTTAAATGACTAGAAAAAGGGTACTTGAGGGACATTTTCTCTGTTGTGTGATAGTAGTGCAGAGAAATTTGTGCTGGAGTTCTGTCAATTTGGTGAAGTGGGACCTCCTAGAAGGGCATTCACTGTCAAAGCCCCTCGACTTGGAAATTGAATGTCCCTTTACCTCCCCAGCCTGGATTTATTGACTCTGCTGTAATGATATTAGGTTGCCTTCTCTACTAGAAAACTGAAGGAAGCTTTTGAATGTTAAAATTTGGGCTGATTTTTTGAGCAGCATAATTAAGACTATTCCTTTGCAATTCTTATAGGCAGTTCAGTCCATTTTAATAAAACCGTAATACCAAAATAAAGCACAGTAACATTTAATGCTATTCTTTCATACTCCATAAGAAGAAAATATTAATATGAGATTAGAATGAAATTGTTTAGGTTGAAAAAAGCATTTATTTGATTGTGAACATTGTGTGATAGACAAGCAAGTCCAAAGCTACATGTTTTAAAGGGACTTAAGTCCAGTTGCAAGTTTGGATTTTGGGTCTAAGAAGAGATTATGTTTCTCATTAGAGAAACAGCAGCAAAAGTTCCTGTTGATGAGGCAGTCTATCAAGTGGTGTGTGAACTAGCAAACTACTTTCTAGATGTTGTGAGATGCATTAGTATCTGTCCCCCAGGTCCCTAAAAAGTAAACGCCAGAATAAAATTGCTTTAAGAGCCAATTTCATGTTGTTCATTGCTTGCAAGTAAATTCTGCATCTTTCCAGCACAAGGAGATGCAGGCAGGAGTTTTAGGTCTAAGAAGAAACAGTAACTCAAGCCAGATGAACACAAAAGTGCCTGCCCTTCTAGCCAAGCTACTGGGAGCAAAGCTAAATAAACATCCCTAAAAAGCTAGCATTAAGTTCTTCCTGCCTCCCAAAACAAGCAGCCCTCAATCTGTCAACCAACTTTACAATAACTTGCATCTAGGGGGAAGAAATCATTTGCTACAGGTTAGTTTCAAATTAACTATTTGAATAACATCAAATTTAGGTTACTTTTAGGTCTTGTATTTGTCACTTTAAAGTTTGCTACATCTTTCATGAAATTCTGCCTTTGTACCTCCACATCAACATGTCTCAAGTGATGTTTTTAGGGATGTAATTTAGCTGCAGACTTGACAGTGCTAGATTTACTTAGATTTGATGATATTAGAGGTCTTTTTCAACCTAAATTATGCTGAATCTGGTCTAAGAGATTTTAGGTGTAGGATTCAATTTGACAGCTGAAAAAATTTCTGCTTCTTGGCTTATAGTTAGTTCCCTCCTTTCTGGAAATCCAAACAATGGCACCTTCTTAAAGGACAGAAGAATTAGGCAGAATGATTGAACTGCTTACTACTTCATGGCAACACCCAAATTAGATTTTATCACTTTATCAATTATTAAATTGATGGATAATTAAAATAACAGGTAAAAAAAAAAACAACAGATTCTTCTCGAAAATAAAAAACGCAGTCATTGAAATAATTTACACTCTCCATATAGCTGCCACTCTCCATATAGCTGCCAATACCATAGACTTCATTATTTTAGCTAGTTGCTGTTTTCAAAAATAAATTTAAGAAATCTGATACAATCCAATGGCTTCAGTTAGATTTAAAACTATTTTTCTTACTCAATTTGATGTAATAAAATGCACACAGAAATGTCTATGTCCTAAACTATTAGACGCATTTCAAAGACTTTTTGACACCTCAGTATCCAATACAAGTTTACTCTCACAAATGCCTGCTAAGAAATCTATTGAGCCCTTATGGATTACTACCTGAAAAAGATCAAGGAACTGGAAAATCATGGTCATTTCCATACAAATGGATAAATAAGGTCTTTTTTTTTCTTTAATTCAAAGTGCTTTAATTATGTAAGTAGGTACATAAAGAGACATTATAGTCTTCATTGCATTACTTTTGCTTCATTCTGGTAGGAATGCAGGTAAAGTGCAGCTAAAAAAAGGCATTGCTTTTTTATCCACGGTCACCAAAACTTCACCTAAAACAGAAGTACAGCTGGAAAGTGTTGAAATACACTCAGTGCTTGGCTGAAATTCAAGTGTTTCCTATTGTATGTAAATATTACTATCACAAAAACAACACCCTTAAAATTTATTTTGTAATTCAAAACACAGCTTACTGTACTATTCTACAGTGACTCTGACTTCAGTTCATAAATTAAAGAGATGGATAAAATCCATAAGGAACACAAATATTGGCCCAAAAGAAACTTGGAAAGCATTTTGAAACTATAGCTGTAAGAAGGTCTCTGTTTAATACTGTTCTACCTGCAAGTGAATCAAAAAATTCAATTATAATTTTTGATCAGATCAAACTTAGTTTTAAAAGTTCTAATTTCTTTCTTCTCATCCTAACCTTTCCAAAGTAAAGGCTTATCCCTTCCTAATATGTTCCAGTTGATATGACATTAAATGTGAAAAATGGAAGCAAAGGCAGTAAGGGGTCTGGATTTGCAAAACTAGAGAAAGATGATTTGAAGTATCTCCAGGTCTGAGAAAATTAAAATCAGACACAGTTCTTGAACTTGGCAGTTAAAATATAATCTGCAAATACCACCTCCTGCTAGTTCTTTTCTTTTCACCCCCCCAAGAAGAAATATTACTTTTGCTTACTTTAACATGCATCTCATCTCTCTTTCCCTCTCAGAATGAGAAATCTCTGGTTTTCCTACTGTTCTGCATCATATTCCTTATTGTAAAAGTGGACAGTGTGAGAACAACTCAGTATTTGTGGGGGTCTGTTTATAGATGCCAAGGTTTGTGAAATAACACATATATTATGACATACGTGCTTAGTGCAAAACCATCTCTAATTTCTCCAGAAACAAGAAGAAATAAAATACAAGCACAGCTTCCAGACTCTCCCTAGATTATACTTGTTTTATCAGTAGTTTGCAGCAATTTCTGAGTTCCACCACATTAAAATTGTAGACTTCCCTGAAGCGACATCTGCACTGAACATAAAACATGTCTAGAAGTGACACTGAGCCCTGAATCATCCCTGGTCATTCACACTGCTTGTTAATTTTATCCCAGACTCTATTCCAGGATGCACAACCCAGCTATTCACAAAGTAAAACCTCTGTCCCTTTTTTCAGACAATTTATTCCCAGCTCTGCTCTCAGGACACAGCATAGGTGACATCACAAGCAATTGCCTCCCATCACCCAAGAGAATCTCTCAAAACCAACTTGGCACATTTTGCATCCTCTGACTCCAGCTACAGCACAAAGCATCACATACTATGATATTCATATTACAAAACAAAAAGTTGGTCAGTGCAAAAGAGGCCTGATATTTTATGCAGTGGGACCTTAAGCAGGAAAAAAAAAAACAGCTCCATCTGCTGATTCAGACACTGTAAATTGTGGAGGAGACCCACAGCAAAGTGACTTGTAGTGTGTACAAGGCCTTTGCTAGTTTTTGATGATCATCTTGTCTTGCACTGAAAGGTGATATTTTCTGAAAGTCCTTACTGATATTTATTTATTCTTCATTTTAAAATTAAATATAATCCCAGCTAGCAATCTATAAACTACTGCAACGATTTCTAGTTAAGTATCATTTTTTTCCCCTGAGCGAGTATTATTATATGCAATTTGGAATACAGTTGAAAACATCTCTTTTAAGGAACTATTCTTTATATCATCTATTTTATGTGAAACCAAATGATTAGTCCTTACACTGGGTAACTAAACCTAATATCAAAAATTCATTGAGAGCAAGAACCCTTAAACTCATCAGTGACATGTTACCATACTATTATGTTCAGCACAGAAATAAGGGAAGGATAAACTTCAAGAGTTTTCATTTCAAAGAGTTCTTCTTGAGATTGTAGTAATAGTTTAATGACAGAGAGATTTTAGAAGGAAAAAGGTGTGTAAAATGAAATAAAGCTGTCCTTAAAGACTGAAAGCTCACAGAATTTTGAAGAGTTCAGCAGTTGTCAATGCCAATAGAATTTAACGGAGTAGATACAAAGCAAAAGCCAAAATCAATACCAAGGTGTTTGTGCTTCATTTCTTTGTAGTTGTCAAACCTTTGAAGTTCTTGAATAATGACTTATAGACTAGGAATAGATGTCTACTTTGACATTTCCTTAATGCCATGTCAAGAACCCATCTACTCACACTCAAAAAAAAAAAAAAAAAGCTTGCATGATACAGGAGAGAAACTCAAACCTCAGAACCATGTGATGTGAAATTTATAGCACCTGAGTCCTGGGTTTTTTGTTGTCTTTGCACAATACAAATAAAATAATTTAAAAAAATCCCCCAAACATTCAGATTCTAAAGAAAATTTTTCTTTCAGACACACTCAGCATGCATGTACAGAATAAGAAAACTGCTTTGTAGGTTTAAGTAATTCTACAATAGACAGAAGATCATTCTTTAAGGATTCTCCATTGAACTGCTTCTCTGAAAGAAGTCTCACTCAACCCTGGTAGGCAGTCAATAACCTAGTCAGAGTTGAAAATGACCTAGTCATTGAGAAAATGGCCTCAAGTTGCACTAGGGGATGTTCAGCTTAGGTATTAAGAAAAATGTCTTCATTGGAGGGTGGTCAGGCATTGAAACAAGCTGCTCTGGGAAGTGGTGGAATCACCATCCCTGGAGGCATTTAACAGATGTGTAGATGTGGTGCCTGGGGATGTGATTTAGACGTGACCATGGCAGTGCTGGGTTCTGGTTGGACTCAATGACTTTAAAGGTCCTTTTCAATGTGAATTGTTCTATGATTGATCTTCCACAAAGCTCAGACAAAACCACAGGCCCCTCCAGGAGAACCCAGAGCATTCAAAACCACGGGATACAGAGACAGTCCCCTTCCCACTGTGTGCCTGCTCCTGGCCCACTGAAGCTGGTACAAGTTGCACCCCTCTCTCCTGCAGGACTGGAATCTGACATGGATGACAGCTAGCAAGTTTTGCTTCATGAGGGAGCTCCTGCTCCCTGAGCCAGCAACTTGGCATTGTGGATCTAGGGCAAGTCGACCCAAGGGTGTCAAACAGGAAGGCTGGGTGAATAAACCAGAATGTAAATGAACCCCACTTCCCAAACTCCTTGGTGGGCAGCTCTGTGGCTCTGATTCATGACTCGTGCCTGATTAAGTTCCAGCAGCTGAAGAGGTTACTGTCCCATCCCAGTCAGGCAGTTAAAATAAATGAAGAGTATGCAGAAGTGAATTTCTTACCTTGTTGCAGCTAAATCCTGCAGGGACTGTGAATCAGCCCTCTCAGGTACTATGATTCATTGTCTCACACATAAACTGAAATGTCCCTTGGTTTACCTTAATACTACCATGGCTCTGGAGCAGAAATGTTACTGTTCCCTCAACCCCACTCCTGGGAAAGAAACTCTCAGCTATGGGACAGGAAGGACAGACACCAGGCAGATTCTCTTCATCTGCTCAGCACGAATCAACACAGCTCATGGCTCAAAGCTCCTACTCTGACCCAGAAGAACCTCCTCTAGTTTGGGTTAATCTACCTTGCAAATGCAGCATAGATGTTGAACTTTAAATTCACCTCCTCACTCATTCTGTATTCATACCATTATGCAGAGATACAGTTAAAGTAGCATTAATCATTTAAAATCTACATCAGAGCAAAAACAATATTTAAATCTTACAAGTACTACTCTTTCTATTAGCCATTAAAAATCTATAATTTATATAAGCATTGTGCAAGACTATCAAACAAAAGGAATTGAAACATTACTAAGATACAACTCTGAAGCATCCTGCAGAACATCAAGGTTAAAACCATTCCCCTCACTCCCTCAAAAAGCCAAGGAGGCAGCAAAAACAAAGCTGCAAAACCTCCTTCGTGTCTTTCTATGTGCAGAATCTTTCTATGTGTAGAATCTTGTATCTCTGACAGCCATTTTATTCCTTCACATATTTATGGAATACTGAAGAGAGCCGATTAGGCAGATTTATTTCTTCCAAGGTCACTCCTTTAGTGATTTGAAGATAAAGATCAGACTTCTAGAGTATTCTCATATTCTAATTATTTGGATACTAAACGGATTTTAATTTACACAAAATAGGCAGAAGTTTGGAATGTAAATATCTTGTTGGGAAATCAATCCCCTAATACTGGAATTGTGTGTATACTGGGACCATGTGTAATCTTTATTTGTGCTCTCACTATCAGATCTTCATACCTGGTAGGCCAGGGTGAGACTTCCTTAAAGGCACTCTGCAAATGAGTCATCAGACATGGTCACAAAAATGTTGTCACAATTATGCCTGTGCTTTCTGCAGCCTGTTTGACCTGGGATTTCCAAAAATTCTATTACAGGGTTCAGACAGAGGTACTGAAAACAGAATTGGCATAATTGAGATGAAATGTGGGGCTGATTTTGCATTTTGAATGCCTGAATATCATTAGGACTGTTCATTTTTCCACAACAACACATAATTAAAACAAAAAATCCCAGACGTTGCATCAAAGTTGGGTTGGTTTTTCTTCTGCAACCAAGTCTCATTTTCTTTTTAGGAAATTTTGAAGAAATACGAACCGATGGGAAGGAGACTCCAGAGAATATTTTGTCCTCCAGTAACATGTATAGATGAGATGACTTGCTGAGCAATTCCTTGTTAACAACTGTCAGGTTTTAGGGAAAGTGGAGTGGATTAGTTTGCATGCTGCTTGCTTTAAGAAGGTGCTGTATAATCCAAACAAGATCTCCCACAGGAAGGATTCTTTAGCAGAAAAGGAAAGCAGGCAGGCGTTACTCCAGACATTTGATATAGAGGGTATGACAAGAGGAAGAACAAAGGGACAGACAATTCAACATCTCTTATTCTTGCTGCAGCTGTAGAAAGAGCTACAAGGAATAGCAGGCAGAGAACTCTGCTGCTGAAGATCTGATTAAACAAAGGGACAAAGGCCCCTGGCACAGGAGATGACAGTGAGTTGCAAGGCACACATGTTCTAATCCCATGTCACCCACTGTAGGTGAAGTTTGGGAATATTCCTGTTTCTCAGCTGGTAAGGACAGGTCTCTATTCTGTCTCACAGGAAACAAATCTAATTTCTGCTGCTATGAACTCTTCAAAGCCCTTCTTCAATTTCATCCCCACAGCTTCCAGAAAACACCCCAATACAAATCATAACACAAATGCAATGATTTCCGGCTTCACAGACAAGAACACAGAGTTCAGGGTCATGAACAGATAATTACGATTCCATACTGTTTTATTTCATCCTTTAGCTCTAGAACTTTGTTTGCCAGTGCCAATTTTTGGTGCCAATCGAGAGATGTTACTAAGAGTATGTGATGATACACTTGACCATTTAACTAATCCAGCTCCAATATTTCCCATTAGAATCTTGAAGGGGATTACACATTCAGGGAGTAAAGGAATGTAACTACACCAAAACTGTTACATATCAGACTTCGGAAGTACACAGAAAGCAGGGCCATGAAGAGCTGTTATTTTTTTAGAGGAAGGAAGCAACCTTATGAATCTCCTGTTAGGTTGTGAAGCACCAAAAAGTAAGGAAAAAAATTTGAGTCCTAAACTGATGTATAAAATGCTTGTTTACCAAAGTTATTAACTGAAATAAAGCAAAATTTTAACACTATAAGCTATCTGATATCTTGCTTTCATCACTGGCTAGTAGCCAGTTAATTACAGCAAATTAATAATGTATTAAATTCTGTTTGCTGAAGCTATCGACAATTTTCACTGGTAGAAATATTCCAGTTTTGTAGAAGCTGGAACAGATATGCTTTATCCTTACCTTGTACCATTTGCAAAGCGAGGAACTGCTTAATATAGTGTGTCTATACTGTATGTAAAAACAGAACAAAAACAACTCTGGCGTAATGTCAGTAACAAACTTCAATCTGTGCCAAAATCACACTTGAACTTGCACATTATAACCGATACTTTTGCAATGCCAAAAATAAAAGTATTCCCACAACAGTTTTAAGAGAGAGGCATCTATAATGATAGGTAATTTGCCATTGCAGACAAAAATCTGGAGTTGTCCAGAGGCTGAACATTATTTCAGATAACTGTGCACGGCTGTGACTGAGAACAGTGAAGAGGAAACATTCTCCCATAGCTGTCCTCTAAAAAGGGTTTTATATATCCCCCAAAGGGCAGAAAACTCACAAATAGGAGAGTTACTGAAAAACCCAGAGGACTCTTAAGGAGAAAAGTTAGGCTTCACGAGGATTTTTCAAGAGAAAGATATTATCTACTCTGCTGGCCAGGACAATAGAGTTTTTCTATGCACTTTACACCTGTTCAAAAACATATGCAAACCAAAACAGTATTATATGACATAATTCAATTCCACAAACAAACATAGTAATTTGATTCTGGAATGTTAATAATTTAATTTGTTAGTAGAAATATCTAAAGAAATTGCATCATTTGGAGGTTTAGTTTTTTTGTTTTTTTTTTTTTTTAACTTCCAGGAAGAGCAACCAACTTTTCACGCACTCTTTTTGCACTACCTCTTCTTGTACCATACCCTCAATGGGGTATGAATTTCATCATTGCATTTGCATCTTCCTTCTGTTAAGTTGCTGAGCAGCCCCTCCATCTCCCCCTTCCTGCTCACTAGGCTTTTGTTCCTCTACCCCAGCTCCCCCTTTTCTCCAGCCACAAACTCCCCTTGGCTGTGAAGCTGATTACTACATCCAGACAAATCACTCTCAAATGCACCTCACCAACTCTACACAGTCTGATATCTCCAGCTGCCAAGCAGAAAATGTGTATTTGATGATGGCTTAAAGTGTAACCATTATTCTGTCTCTGAAGTAAAACAAGGGAAAGCTAACAGTCTATTTTATTTTAATGCTGTGTCTGTATATTCAAAAGTCTCATTAAGCAGTGCTACACATTTCCATCTAGAAGGATGCCTGTGCAATGCATTTTCCTAAGGGTGTAACAAAAATATACATGAACCACTTTTATTTGTGAGATTATCTCCAGGATGTTCTTTGTACACTGTAGGTTTAGAAAATAATTTATACTTAATTTTTGCAGATCTGTACAGCACCTGACAAAAAAAAGAGTAACATAAAAGTCAAACAGAAGCTCTCTGGGAAGATGAGGTGAAGAGCTGACACCTCTAAGGAGACAGAGCTTACTTTATTCTATGCAAGTTTATAGCCACTATAACATCAAAATAAAGTTACTTGGGGAAAAAAAAAAGGTTTAGTTTACCTTATTCTTCTTCCATACATATTACTAGGTAGGTGAACCTCATGCTCAAGCATATTTGAGAAAACTTAAAGAGGCATTAATTTATTGTCAGCGTTGCAAACTAACTGCAATCCACTTGTTTGTCACTTCTGTGTTAACTCACTTCCTACCCCCTCAAAGTCAGCTCCAATAGCTCATTTTATGTTACTGCTGAGTGTTAATTACCTGTTGAACTCTGTCTTTAGGACCAGCAGGTGATAAAGTGCAACCACATTTGTCCAGGAATCTTAAATCTCTTCCTTTATTTCTCAGCATACCAGATAAAAAGACAGCAGATTTTTGCTTTAATTTTGGGCTAACTTTAATATTTTGTGTTTCAGCCTCTTTATCACCATAGTAATCCAGATCCAGTTGTGGAAGAAAATCTCCACCTTTAACCACAGACTCCACCTCTCTGATAACTTTCCTGACCCTGCACTTGATGCACAACAGTAGTATAGAGTGATCATATCCAATTCATTGAACTGATTTCAAAATGAGATGAAAATGGATCAGCAAAACTGTGTCTCAAAATGTGACTAATTTTGAATCGCATAATTTCCTAAATTCTCTAAAATAACATGATGCATTATCTTGCTGCAGTAGATATGATGGAAAAGCTTTCTCCAAAATCTGTTAGGTTTTCCTTCAAAATAAGTATTTATATCTTTTTAGCTAACTTTCTCTAAAATTCTGTATATGTATGAAATAAGACATGATGTCTGTCCCTGTGAGCTCTCAAGTCACAAAAAAAAAGATACCTTATTGGCTAAGAATTTTTTTCACGTCCCTCAGTCTTATGCAGAAGATACGGAAGTCATGCAGAACACACTTCAAAATTTAGTTCTGTATATCCCAGTTACAATAATTTAAAATTACAAATATGAATTCAAAATTCAGGTTTACTGCAGAAATTCTACAAGTTCATTACAAAACCCATTTCTCTGTATCTTCTACACTATCTGATAATATTTAAAATTTACATTACAAAACCAGAACGTATAACGAAGGCACTACTGTATTTTTTTCATTAACAACAAATATGAGTTGAAAATACAGGCATTATGAATCAAACTAAACTCACAAGTACTACAACTTCTGGAAAACAAAAATGCCTGAAGAAGGAAGTGTTTGTACTGACTACACAGAGAAAGAAATACTTAATTTGACTAATTTTGTTTACATCTGCACATCATAATGACAACTTGCATCAAAGTTAGATTGCCAAAGAAAACATGTCAACTCTCTAATATCTTCGCATCCTTAGATAAAGTAATCTGGGAAAAAAAATTCATAATGGGGAAATGTGAAAATTTTACTGTGGAGGGATTTGTACGTGGCAGTTTTGAATGAAACTGTTTAATAGACATGACCACCAGAAAAGCACAGCTTGAATATCATAATAGTGATAATTTGAATTTACCTGACATAAAGGGGGGAGGAGAGGGGGGGAGAAGAGGGAGTGGA
>VWZS01001244.1:591062-713370 GCA_013397075.1 Rhabdornis inornatus
AAGAGGAAAAGGAGGGGGAGAGGGAGGGAAAGAAGGAAGAGAGGAAGGAAATAGACTCAAAGAGCAAAAGACTACAAAGGGAAGTAAGAAACAAATTATGTATCCACAACAATCTTATGACTACATTAGAACTAATGAAAGCTTGCCAAGGCTGGCACAAAATTAGTAATGTTATCCTTCTTCTCTTTAGTGGTAGCCACCACAAGTAAAAGGTGATGAGAACTGGAACCCTTCCCAGAATTTAATTTTCTCAGGAAAGCACCCAGTAGATAATTCTATTAAATTCTAAAACGTTGGATAAGAAAAAAAGAATTCCAAGTTTAAATGGCATATCTTTATAGGCTGTGCAAGGTGATTTATTTCTTTAAATAAGGCAAAACAATGAAAGAAAAATGGCTTAAGTGCCTGAGAACAGTCATCAAAGGTCTCAAGAGACAGAGGGGGGAAATGGAGCTAATTTGGGTTCAGCATTCTCTTCTGAAATTTATAGTGCTTTTCCAATTTAGAGGTAGTTTGCTTAAGCACAGTGAGGATAACTTATGGCTAAAGGATGCAAATTCTTATTAGAAATGTGTCAAATGGCTTATTAATAAATGCAATATAATAGAAAAGTCCTTAATATGTGCTAGTAAAAGAAAATCAATTGCATTTGCAAGTCTTAACAAATCTCACACCTTAATTTCAAGATGTAATACTCCAGAAGGACTCTGCTGAATTTATTTTACCACTTGTTTCTAATTTTAACAGGTGGAAACGATTTAAATGGAATTTAGCATTAACTAACTCCCCTCTCTATTTATCTTTATATATTTGTGCCTGTAAGGTGTTCAGGAACCCCTTAGTAAGCAATGCTGAATGTGAAAGCAAAGTGTAAATAGGAAAGTGGAAACAAGTCCCACTTCCACTGGCAGCAATAAGATCTGCTGTGAGCTTGGGCATCCATGAGGCAACCTGGGCAGCTTGGGAAGCTTTCCTTATACAGAATCCATTGTAGGTTATATTTGCTGATAAAACAGAAGTTAGGAGATGAAGTTCCTCAGCTTTGAATTTTTAATAGCAATGTATTTACAAATAGACAAACCAGCAAAAGAGTTTTGCATCTTTAAAAGCAATCTGTGACAAAAAGCATTAAAAGAGAAGCTGGTAAAATCTTATTTTCTGAAGAATGTACCCATGCTTTTGTTTAACACAGTCATATGCAGCACACAGTCTGAAAAAATGTTTTTTTTACTAGGTTTTGATAAAACGATCTCTTCAGGTTTCAAGTTCTGGGCAATTATATAGGAAAACTGAGGAGGAAACAGCATCTTCAGTAATCTATAGATGTAAATTCTTGAAGTACATAAATGTTTTTACAGCAATATGCTTCTATAGAAAGCATCCCTATAATCCAAAGAAAGAGGACAGGCTATTTTTCCAAACAAGTATTCATCATGAGTTGAAAACTTTTTTTTTTCCCCCTAATCATGGTATAAAAATTCCTCCATAAAGTCCTGTTAAAATTTTTGATTTTAGATCTCATAGATGAAAATTTTGATTTGCAAAATCACTAGGGAAGCAAATGTTTTGAGGACTCTTCTGAACAAAACAATAGCAATATGTTTTATTCTAAATGAACAACAAATGTATATTATTATTTATCTATTCTTTGTCCATAGTGGACACCCCCAAATGCATTAAGGGGAATACTGCACAGTTCTAGTTCCCATGGTTACTGGAAAAGACTCTATTTGATAGCACAAATGTTCTTTGTAATTTTATGTTCTTGAAAGTGTTAAGACTGACAATTGACTATTTCTTCCTTCATTGTATGCTTTAATTTTGTAAAATATGCATTTGGGGCATGTGTCAGTGGTGGGTATCAATAAAATAATTTTGAAAGGTAGAGAGAGTAGTCAGCTAAAAAAACAAATAGACTAGTTGTTTCAACACCGAATTTGAGAAGAGCTGGTCTGGTTATTACTTGTCTACCTCAGCATATACTGAACCTAAATCCTAATAGAAGGAAAAGGCAAAAAATACCCATCCTTCCTCCATGATCCAAAGAATGGAAACACGGAAATTAAATGAGAAAAAGTAATTCCATTAACAGTATTTTCCTAGAAAACAGAGAAATCAAAATATTGTAATTTGTAAAGGTGAAATTTGCACCCCAATACAACCTGTCATATAAAGAATTAAAAAGGTTTCATTGGCATTAATTCAATATTTCTTAATAACCTTGCCATTCATTATACAAGAGCAGAGAAGTTTGGAAAAGCCAGTGTAAATCACGTGCATTTTACACCTTAAAGAACAAAATTTACTAAAACATTAACTGAAAAAATAAAAGATTAAATTTCCTGGAGTTTTTCTCTAATAAAATCATTATTAAAGAGGATCTGGGACATTGGAAATTTGAAAATGTCAGATATCAAGTACCGTCAGGAGGACAGAAAGCACAAAATTTTGTGCCAAAAGGCAAGCTGAAGATGGAAGAGAAACAGTATAGCACTAAAAAAAGCCAATGCTGCTATTCTTCTGTATCTGCTGCCATATTGACTTCCCAAAATACTCTTCAGAATGCTGAGTTGTTGGACAACGTAGATGTCAGAAAAAATGTATTTCATCATTCTTTGTATACATAAATCCATTCCTTAAAAATTATAAGAGCTAGAGCAAGGCTTATTTCACATATGAAAATAAACACTTGAAACACCTCAAAATATGCTTTAAGAAATCTTTTCCTATATGAATAAAAAGCAACAACTTTAAGGATCAAATTAGATCCTTTGTGCATATAACACTTGGGTGGGACAGGAAGAAGTAATAAATCATTCTGAAGAAAAGTAAGAAAGTTTCCATGCTGACTTCTGCTGGGCAGAGAAAAGTCTTCAATTCAATTCTTTCTAATCACTTGCCTTAGTTAATATTGTTTCCTGACCCTTTACCACCAAAAAAATTGGAAAAAACAAGTCGTCTTGCTGCCAGTGAGTAAAAAGCACTGTGCACAGCAGAATACCAATTCAGCCTGCAAAGCTGGTACCATTCCCACTTGTTGTCTCTTTTTCTGGTGAAGTACATCATTAATGAAGACTACAGAAAAGCACAGTAATTTGTTTTTCATGTTAACCTCTTCAGCTCACGACCACGCACAGCAAGACAGGCTGCAGCATTACTGGAATGCTGGCATCAAAATTACCCCCTTTCCTTCATGTCTGCTCATTTTGACAAAATAATGACCTGCAGACAACCAATAGAGAGCATATTTTTTTTTCCAAATAATTGATGATTGAATCTACTCTCGTTACAGTTTACTGGGAGTTCATATAGGATTACAACTTAAAGAAAATGTATTCAACAAAAGCTTCCCGCAGCTGAACCCTCTGTGTAGCATTGTAAAAATCTGAATTCTAGGGTTAGACTACAAAGACTGATTCATTTGCTTTGTTGGAGACTCAAATTTAAATTCACTGTATTCAATGCCTTAAATTAACTTTTCCATAATGGCTAAAAATAATGATTATTAATTACCCATTCAAAACTTACACATATTTCCTCAATTTTGAAGGAGTTGATAAAGCCTTCCCCATTTAACACGTTAAACTTCATGTTTACTTCTCAATTTACCTAATAAATCCATCCTCCAAATTGAAGCATAATTTTGAATTGCCTTTGAAAAGCAGAAGCTGAATTAGTGTTTTCATTCCTTTATATTTCTGAAATAATCAAGAGCATTCCAGAAACTGTTCTCAATATTTACCTTTTTTTTTTTCCCCCTTTAGGTGGAAAAGTTGTTCTGGTTGATTTCTTTTTGAGCTGAATTCTTTCAGGCTCCTCCATCAAGCAGTGTTGGTGTCTGGAGAACTTTGAAGCCTGAGCTGGGAACTGACCTGCATCAAATCTATCAGCTCCTCCAAGACCTGTCAAATCATCAACAAGCCCTCCCTTGTCACAGCTGACAGAGCTGTGGGACAATATTTCTTTCCTATCATTTTCATGGCCTTTCTGCAGCCTGAGGAAGGAGGGAGATGGACTTTACTAGCTTTGCAGTCTGAGATGCTCTTTTCTTGGAAATTGAACTTCAGTGACAAGAGGATTTTCTGGTGTCAGCCCCAGGGGTTGTGGTGTGTGCACACGTGTGAGGATAAACTCTGAAAGGGCTGGTGGTATGAAGGGGAGATATAAACTCTAAAAACCAGATCATGGATCTGTTATCAGGCTAACAATCACCTTGGTCCACAGGAAAAAAACAAAACATTACTAACCTTATGACAAACATCTCTCCACCCTTCCCCAGACAGATGGAACAGATAGGAGAGAAGCCTTTGCCCCTCATGTAAAAATTATATTTCTTCTTGTGATGATTCCCTCAGTTCTTAACACAATCGTCTTTGTAAACAACAAGAATGCTCAGGAAGACCTCTTTCAAGCATAATTCCTGTGAAATCATTGTTCTGGGGTGCTCCAAATGACTTCAGAGCACAGCTGTGACAACACGCTATGGGGACGTGAGGTGCTGAAGCCAGGAGAAAGTCACTCATTTTGGGACTACAGATCCTGGCACTAGTGTCTCCAAGGCCAAAGTTACAGAGGAATTATTGATACTTCCTGTTGATAAGAGTATATTCATTTAAAATAACTTAATAATCCAGAAAAAAGCAACAATTTATGAAAATAAACTACAAGGCTAAGAAATGGCCCTGTTTGTTAGCTGAAAAGCCAGAAAGATCCAAAGACACAGAGAAGAAAGGTTGGCATAGGTTTATCATTTTTCCAGAAAGAAGGATTACTAGGTTTTGTTAGTGCTACAGCATTAAAATGGAAGGCATATTAAAGATACACAAAGAACCTTTTTCTCTATTCTGCTAAAGGCATAAACTGTATTATTAAAAAAAAAAAAAAAAAAAGAAGGAGCAGGGCAAAATTTTGTAAGATTTTATGTAGATATATACAGTCTTGCATACGCATGTTCGTGGGATATTTGCACTGAACTGACTAAAGATGCCAAGCAGAGATAGAATATTCATTTCTGAAATATAAATCATCAAGGGATGTACAGTCTCTGGCACTCCCTTGGGTTTATACTCTTTGCTAGTTGTCTGTCTCAGCAGCTTCCTGAGATTGATGTTCAGACAATCTACTGCTCCCTACATACTCCTCCAGGCTTGCATGTGAACCTTCAGAATCATGTCTGAAGGTGCCAGAAATTCAGTTTATTATCCTCCTTTTCATTCTGCGTGAGGAATCTATTGTGCTTGCTACTGAAATACTTTTCAAAAGCAGAATTGATCATTTGTCAGAAAATCAGGATGAGAGGATATCATGCTCAGCTGTGGCAGGGGAAGTTTTGGTTGGACACTAAGAAGAATTTCTTCACAGAAAAGGTGATCAGATAGTGGAATGGGCTGCCCAAGGAGATGTTGGAGTCACTGTCACAGGGGGTCCTTAAGGAAAGACTGTATGTGGAACTCAGTGCCTTGGTTTCATTGACGTGGGGTGTTTAGTTATGGGTGGGACTCTATGATATCAGAGCTTTATTCCAGCCTAATTGATTCTGTGAGTAGTCTGATGCAATCTATAAAATATTCCAGCATAGGAAATAAAGTAAGACTAAGCCAACCCAAAAAAGATGGCTCCAAGAGACACTTAAAAATTAAAGCTCCTGGACCTGCTTACTAATAAGAGTGAAGGCCTTTGTATGAAAAACTTTGCAGTCAAACATGTTTCTGGAATCTCCCTGCTTAGGCAGGAAAGAGACAGGTGGATAATAACCACTACACATAAGGCAATCAAAAAACATTTTGTGCGGAAACATTACGCTTGAATTTAAAACAGAAAATAAAAATATTTCGTAGAGGAATGGTAAATGGTGCTAAGCAGTAATTAAGAATAAAAAAAATACCTTTCTATTTATTTTTCCTGTTCACTGCTATAATGACTCTCTACAGATAGTTAATTAACTTCCCTTGTTGTTTGACTGCACATAATAAATGAAGAATCAACAAAACAGAGGACACCAGGATACAAAGAGTAGGCAAAATTCCTGTTGCTCATGCACACGCATGCTGGCTCTCACATTCTCACCCAGACACAAATACATGCATTTCTTTATGACCAAGGAAGCAAAAGTATTACCTGGCTTATCATAAAACAAATTAGAGGATTTATAATGCATTTACAGAGAGTGTTGTTTTAAACCGGACTTAAGTCTTACTTGTTTCTTTGAAAATAATAAAATATTAAGGGAGGACACAGTAAGTTCTAACTAAACATGAAAACTTAAAACTATTGTAAGAAGAAATGTCAGCCTTCCAGTGAATGTTTATTTCATCAATATTTCAATATAGAGGGAAAAGAATATTTTAATTTTACATGAGAAACAAATGACAGTTATTAGAAGTAGAGCAATACCTTTAGAAGAAAATGTTTTTGGGGAAAAAAAGTGCCAGGTTTCATAAGAATTATGTTTTGTGGAACTGAAAAGCATATTTAGAATATATTGCCTGTAGAGGGGGGGTAAATACATTTCCAAGTTCTGAGAAAGGAACAGCTGGATTGTAGTAGAGCCTTTCTTTCAGGAGAGAGATAGCACTCAATATTTAAAATATAACTACTTCCAAAAGGTTTGTCCAAACCCAATTACATATCATCAGGCAGCTATAATTCATGCACCTCCCTGATTTTTATGTGGTGAGAAACTGCTCTGACAGTCAGCTATCTGTTTTGTTTTGTTTTTTTTTTTTCCTCTTGCTCCACTACAGCTAATGCAGATGATGCATCACTTCCCATGTAAATAGACACTTTTCACATGTCTAAACTGCCAGGAAGCTTTATGATGCTTTCTAGGACATCAGAAATATTAGTGATAGGAAGATAGCTCTCATTTGAAAGTGCAATAGTTTGGTTTTCACACCGTCAATTAATGAACAAACAACACCATTTAGGCAGCATGAAATTGCCTGCAAAACTGAAATTTTTTTAAGTGGACTATGACTTTTAAAAAGTGGTATCTTCACAGATATATCGAGGAACTGCTGTCTGATAGCAGAATACATCTTCACCTTTTTTTTTTTTTTTGCAAATGAGTCATCCCCATCACAGGGAGCTTATTCAGGTTTGATACAATATTTGTTGTGCCTTTCTGTCCTAAGAGTACTGTATTCAACTTTGTGTTTTAATTTATCAAAACAGCTTCCTCTATAGCTCTGGTTTCTGGGAAATCCAAAGACTTCCAAAGCTTAAGTTAACTCAGAGTCTACAAGAAAGTGAACTTTAGAATACATCTTAAAAGTTTAATGCATTAAAAACCACACAAATTATTATTTAATATTCTCAAAATTAAATTGCAGACATTCAACAAAGGGTTACCCCTCATTCAATGACTTATAACAGTAAAATTTTATGATGAAAATAATAATAACAACAGGGAAGCAGAATCCAGTTGTTGAGTTATACTGGGAGTGGTTCTGCTGATGAAACACAAGTGTCCTGTGCCATAAAAAAGACCTGAGGGTATCTGGACCAGACAAGCCTCACAAAGATGTTGTGTCACATTGGTCTACTCCAGGCACATCTCTTGGTCACATTAAAGCATCTTATGTGGCATTAGATACCTTATTTTAAACAACTGAAAAATGCTTAAATGAATGCTGCCAAAAGAAAATTTCATTTTTTTTGAGAGAGAACATATAAACATTTACCATATACTCTCTTTAAAAATGCAGATTATTTTGGATTGAAGTATTTTGCATATAATTTTTCCCCCTGAACTGTAAAGGCTAGGTTTGATTGTTTTGTTTTTTTGGGTTTTTTTTTTTGTTTTTTTTTTTTTTTTCAGATTTTGACTGGTCACATCATTTAAGATCAATCATGATCAATTATTAATATATTTTTGTAGTGTGGAAAATAGTTTTATAAGACTCTCGCAGTTAGCAATATTTTGCTGTCAAAGAAGGCTTTGTGTTTGATGCAATTATTTATACACTATTTCCTCTCTCTTAAATTGGAGGTTAGTTGAGGATTTTTCTGTTTCCAAACATTGGTCAAACCACAGAACACACTGGGAGGAAAATAGTAATCTCAGGATCTCAGGTTAAATTTAATCTAGTAATAAGTGCATAGATTCTTTATAACAAAAAACAAATAAACAAAAAACCACAACAAAACAACAAAACCAACAGAAACAGGAGCAGAGGTGAAATGATGCCTTTTTCACCATACATAAAAGGAGAACCAAAGGACATTACAAATCTAATAAATTCTTCAAAGTGCCAGATCTTATCCAAATCAGGAGAGGAGTAAAAGAGAATTGCTTGCCTCTTCAGCAAGTGTTTATTTCTCACTTGTCTTGGTCGAAATATAGACAGGGAAGAGAACAAGATCCTGAACTGATAGACATCCTTAGAGCTCCACTAAAGTCAAAAGAATAAACAGATTTCACTGCATCTGAAGATCAACCCCCAAGAGATCAAAATTTAGCAGGCTTTTCTTTTTTTCCCCATCCCTGAAAAACCCCACCAGTCAGTACCTTTACAATCTGCTCTACTGGAGCCCCTGCTCATAAAACAGATGGTGTGATCTAGTGTCACTGTAAGCACTGGTCCAAAAGAACAACTTCTTCCTTGCAGCAGGCTGATTCCTCCCCCCATTCCTGAAACAGGTGCACTGAGACAAACCAATATTCAGAATACTTCTTTTGTTTTGGGGATGATGCATCTCCAGTCAGGAACTTGACAGTTTTTTGAGAAGACAAAAAGTGAAAATTCTCCACAAGATTGGACAGTAAACATTTTTTAATCTTTTATGCAGGGCTACACAAACGAAATCACTGAATAAAGGTTTGCTTGTACTGTGATGGAATAACTTCCACCACAAAAACTAATCCTTTATTCACAGGGAAATTTACAAGGAGTCTGAGGCTTAACAGCTGAATCATAAATTGCCATTTAAAATACGAGTATGCTGATAAAGCACATAAACCTATCCTGATTCATTACATCATTTACAATGGGAAATATCCATGAACCACAAAATTACTCTAATTTTAGTGTGGCTGTTACATAAAATTATCATAGAAGAAACGCTGAAAATATGTACAATTCTTTTTGTTGTTACTTGGTTTTGCTTTTTATTTTTTCAAATAGAATTCTTTTTCTTAATTATTTTCTTTTGCTGTAGCTTTCTCTTTCGTGCTTCAATTAGTAAATTCTCAGGGAAGCACACTTTCACCTGAATGTCCTGAACTGAGACCAGCCTCACCAATCCAGTAGTGGTTGTAGAAAGACGCATGGGCTGTCAAAGATAAACTAATGAACTCAGGAAGAGAAGGATTTCCTTAAACACTTTTTTTCCCATTTCCCACATGATCATATGTACTGGACGTTTTTTTGTTGATTTTTTTTTTAATTCATTGACAAATACTGATTTGAAATCAAATTTTTATCTTTTTTCATTTATGCATTGGTTCCAATAACAAAGACTGAATAGGAACAGAGCTGCCAAATGCTGGTCATGCACACGCTAAAATATATTTTAAAAATATAATTAATTCCCCTAGATATAAAACATTCAAATGTCCGAAATGAAAATGTATAAAGAAATAAGATTCTACCTCAGATTTTACAGAATTTTCCCTCCTAATATGTAATTAAAAACAAACCAACCAAACAAAAAATTCTTAATGTAAAAATAATTGTTATCTAGCCCTGTTGAGAGATTATTACAGTTCCTGATTCAAACTCTACAATTCAAAAAGAGGGTGCATTTATGCTTTATAATCCCTTGGTCATTAGAAACTAAGAGAATTCAAAAATATATTTTGCCTTTTGGTGTTTATACTGCTTATGGAGAAATAGTAATACCTTAAAAGCTACAAGAAAGTTGCATTTTGTCCTGAAGTTCTCAAATATGACAATGTTTTTCAGGTTGTGGGAGAGCAAGGTATCATTTCCTTGTCATCAGTTTACCTTCTGTCTCAAAAAAACCCCAAAAAATTCTTAAGGCTAAGCATTTATTTTCAAATGTCAAGAAAACCTCAAAAAACAGCCCACACAAGTTAGTCAAAAGCCAAATTATGTCTTGAATAAACAAAATACACAAAATTCTGTGAACTTCTTCTCTGCTACTTTAACACACGCTGTTTCCATGGCCCTACAAACACTTCACCCCAGCTCATCAAGATAAAGCACTCAGTGCAATGCCTTTGAAAAAAAATGTGAAAACATGCCCTAAGATAATGGGATAATGGGGACTACCCATGCCTTTTTTGTTGTTTTTGTTTGTTTGCTTTTGGGGTTTTTTTTGTTTGTTTTGTTTGGTTTTTTTGTTTTGTTTTGTTTTTTCCATTTTGATTGCTTTCTCCAAATAAGTAGTTCACGTGAATAACAGAACTACAGACTGAACTACTTTGTTACCTGTGGTACCTTCTGTAGATATCTTAGAGCATGTACATTAAGGATTTCCATAGGCCAAAAAGTGGATACTCTGTTCTATTTTGTTCAATTGTGGGCAGCACAACCCTGTGCAAAGCATTGTATCAATCTCAATGCGATGCTGCTGGATTTATGAATGTGCCCAGGACAGACAAAATGACTCCTCTACACAAGCAACTGTGCTGTTGTATTCCAGAAAAAAAATTCCACTGCTGGGCTCCCCTATCCTCTCTGCAGACCTGAGGTCAGAGGACGACAAACCAGGCTGCTGAGATGGTAGCATCACTTAGAGCTCCTCAGAGTGCCCAGTTATTCACTTTGGGGTAGAAAACTCTCCTGAAAGGACTGAGGTGATTTAACCCAGCAGGCAGATGAATGCCTCACGCTCACAACCAGGGCACAGCAGTTTATTTAAACTGCTAATGTAAAATACAGAGGGATTTCCAGCTGAAAATGGGAAAATTATAATCTTCTCCTGGCTGGACATAATAGCATCCAAGTAATCAAACCTGTGTTACAAGGATAAAATGCAAAACCCAAATATAATTATTAAAAGAAAAACCAACATGAAACAAACAAAAAAGTTTAGATGCTTAAGTGGTATTAGATGACAATTCCTGATTCACATAGATTATGACATAACTGATTGGAAATAGGAGTGATTTACATTTACTGCATTATTCTTTAGAGACATCTTGCACCTTTAAAGAGTTGCTAAAATATAAAATGCATCCTTTTATCGAATCAAGAAGAAAAGTAAACTTTATGATTTATATCAACATATATTTATACCTGTCTAAACTTTTAGTATCTCCATTTTAAATAGAGAGAAGTTCTCTACAAGTCTCTTGTTCAGGTAAGATGATTTCCTATCATGCTCCAATCCAGAATCAAAGCAAAATGAACACAGTTCACATATTGTTTACATTAAAGTGTTTAGGTAACAAGAAAATTAAAAATGCATGGCTTTGAATTTCTTAAGATTCATAATGAATTAAGAAATACTTTAGAGGAACTGAGTTTTTTCCACTCCTTCCTCTTAAAGCCAATCATACATAAAAAGCAATACTGGTAAACAAAACAGCATAAGGATGCAGACTAAAGAGGGTAAGAATAAATGACCAAATCAATATGAAGTATCAAGTTTAATAGGAACAAGGATAGGGAACTAAAATATGCAGTGCAACTTATACAAGTAGTCATTACCTTAAAATATGTAGTCTTTATCTGAAATGATAACAATGCTTAAACTGTGCCTCCTAACACATCTTTCTCTCCTGCAATGCGTTTTTCAGCATGGATACCTTTCATAGGGTGAATTCGTCTCTTTGCCCTAGAACAACATCCATTTGAAACCCATTTACAACTCCCTTTACTAGTGGAAGAACAGTTTCTTCCCAAAGATCACTCCTCAAGGGATTCAGACCAATTGTTTCACCAAATATACAGTGACAAAGGGATTTTTGATCAGAGCTACTGGTACAGGCAAGGACATCAAGTGATGTTATTTCAAAGCCAGTGTGCGTTTCAAGGTGAACTGGGCCCTACCAGCAACCTCTGGTGAGACACCAGGCTCAAAGTGTAAAGTCACAATTTGTTCTGACTTTGTTTCCCTGCCACAGTCTGGTCCTTCATTTCATGTATTTAATAAAATTATCAGTTTATGCCAGAGATCAGCATTTCACTGAGAAAAATATGCTCCCCCGACCAAATAAGCATGAAATGTGGAGCAGAGCCTTCCACAGCACAACCATAAAGACAAAATCCAAAGATGAGCAAAAAAAGTAGCAGGGTCAAATTAGTACTTTTTGTACCTGAAAGTTCATTTTGTAAGTGAAAACATGTAAAAAATAGTTTGATTGCTATGGTATTAACTCAGAATTTTGTAATTTTATTTCTGTCTCAAACCCTTCCTTTTCTTTGGGCAGAATTGTCAAAGGAATAGATGCAGGATGCATCTTTTGGGGAGCACAGCTGGAAATCAAGAAAATCAAACCGATCTACACTTTATTTATTGATGTAGAATTAGCTTCCCTTTTTTCTGATCCTCATCCATAATGGCTAAAGAAATAATTCTCTCTTTTCAATCATTCCTCATCAGAGCCAACATTTAATAATTCATTTATACTTCAGGAGACATGTTGAGACTGCTAATGAGTTAAGAGTTAGATTTTATGCATAATAATTTGCAGATGTGTTATAAAATTCCCACTCTTAAAACCACCATATGCTCTAGCAGCTTCTGTGTAAATAGAATTAAATTAAATACAGCCTAAAATAAGGTATTTTCATTTTTGATGAGATTTCAAGTCAGGTTAGTTGACATTGCTTAGAAAGACTTTGTAAGACAAATAGACATTTAAAAGCACATTTTGACTGTAAAAAGGAAGATTTCTTCCAAATATATTAATTATAAATGACATTTCTAGTTAACATATAGCACTAAAATGAAGCTATGTCAGTTATATCAAAAATACTTCACTTAAAATACTTTGTTAAAAAAAATTATGATGATGGAACTTTGGTAAGTTATTTCAAATCATATATGAGGTTACCATTTTTCTTTGGACTGCTGTGGTTTCCCCCCTGTAATTGTTTTATTTCCAGGTGGGCCTCATCACACTGCACTGAACACTGGAATCACTTTCAGAGTGCACTTTTCATATGTTCATAAGCTGCCTCTTTCCATAACCAAACTCTTTGGGGACTGAAAGCTGCAAACACATTTTGTTCTCATGCACGCCTGTTTAGAAAGAACCACCTTCTTCTCACTTTTAATTAATTTTATACTCCCAAAGTCTTGTATTCTGTATTTTAACATTAAGCTATTTCTCCTGTCAAATATCCATGCACTGCTTCAAAATGCATTTTCAGGTATAGCAGCTGTCTCAACAACTGCCAGAAAGATAGATCTGAAGCAGTGTTACTGACTTGCCTTTTAAAAATATTTGAGCTTTTCTCCAAGTATTTGCACCATGATTATAATGCATTTGGAATGAACACGCTTTCCAAATATTTTTCCCCTTATCTTTAATTTGTTTTCTGCATTGATAGGCATAATCAATAATTCATCAATTTTTGAATTCATAAGTATGCCTCTTGCAATGCATTCTTTTCAAACCTTTTTTTTTTTTCTGAAATAATGAAATTGATTCCCATCACATTAAAGAGTGTATCTGAAAGTTCTCCTGCTCTCAGTTTCAAAGCATCATCTGTGTCTCAGGGTCTCTTCAAATGAGCTGCTAGGAAAAAAAAAAAAGACCAAGAAAAACCAGAAGAGATTACCACCTATAAACAGAATTTTAAAGCTATTTTCTCAAAACTGGCACGTCAGATGAAATTTTGGTCTGCTAAGAGGATGTTATGAACAGCAGCATGGGAAATGCTTTGCAGAAATAATCAAATTCCATAAATGAGGCATTACCTTCCTTTGACTTCAATGGATTCTGGGCATGACACTACCCCCTCCACCCTCCATTCTTGGTCAGGTTTAAGTGCTGTTGAGACTTTGGGCATAAACTGTTGGTCAAGTGTGGGCTCAGTTTAGCCCAGGGGTCTGCTCTGAACTTTGTGACCCAACAGGAGAATCCCCCATACTCCTTTTTAATCCTTACCCTTTACTATACTTTTCTCTCCCCTCTTCCCCACTCAGAGTCCACATTGATTGTTTTGGGCTGATTTTGTTTTGGTTGTAGATGGATTGATTTAGGGTTTGGTTTTTTTTATTTTTTTTGTTTCCCTGCATACAGAGGAGGAAGCTGAAGGTGATGAGTTCCTTGGGATTGGAGAATAGGAAAAGGAGAAATGGAAAAAGCAGTCGTGGTGACAGGAGAGGGTGGCTTACTTAGCACAGCAGCAGTAAGAAGGTTAATAATCCTGTCTCACTTTAAAAATTCCCTCTTGTAGTGGAATAAGGCTTCATCCCCACCAGCTGAGGGGGTCAAATTAAATTGTGACATGAATCATGCTAATTATCATATCTCTAATATAAAGGAAGATATTATATCTTATGTTCTGAATGGGGATATGCTACTGTCACATGGAGCCACAGATGGAGCAGCAGGACTCCAGATAGGAAGAGTTGCATGCCTGTAAGGAATCTTGGGGGACCTTTTTACACTTAGAGAAACTTGGATTCTGAGCTTCATTTAAACTTCCCTGTGTTACAAAATGGCACTGATGGGGATCTAAAGAAGGGGATATTGAAATAATGTAACTAAATGTCTAAGATAATCTTAATTGCACGTTGTTAATTCACAGCATTGCTGTCAGTTGAGGACACGGGGTGTGAACTTACTCCTTAATGCTATTCTTCTGTTTCTAAATCCTCTCCTACTTAGAAATCCTTTGGGAACAATTTTTGCCTAATTTCTTCCATTCAGCTCAATGTCCCCCCTCATATTAATGAGCAAAGTTCAGTGATTTGGTCTCATGCCTTTGGAAAAAATGAAAGGAATAGAATATGAATGCAGTCAGTACTGCCAACAAAACCTTCTCTTAAAGACACTCCCAAGAGACCAGTAGAGACTGTGCATTTCAGAGGAGCCTGCTCAACAGCACTGCCCTAATTCCAGAAGGGTGCTGGTAAATTCTGCTCTCAGTCACCAATGGAGTGGTGATGTCCCAGTGATGAAGCAGGAGGGAAAGCAGCCACAGCCCGATTCACAACTTTAAATCAATTCTGATGTTCCAAGTTTGGAATAACCTTTGCCCTACTGTGGGAAGGTTCTAGGTGAGTGAAAGAGAAAGCATTCTGCAGTGGTTTTATAATTGTCTGAACTCATAAAACTGCAGGGTGTTTCTGAACATCAATAGTTGACATGAACTAGACTTAAGGAGAAAAAAGAGGATGTATAGTGATGTCAGATTCAATTCATTTAAGACTTGTGCACTGTTTTGCTTTCCAAAGAGGCACAGAACACAAAAATAATCAAACAGTCTGCCTGCTTTTCAGGTTCAACATTGTTGTGATCCACTTCAGGATGCATACCTAGCAATAACTGTTCTTATTTTTACAGGGCCCAAAAATGTACTCAACAATCATGCTTTACATGATGAGACAAGCCTTCACAAATCTCCTTCTAAGCAGCTGCCATGAAACAAACCTTCCCCTTGGTTCTTTAAATACTCATTTCCACAGCAAATCTTGAAACTCCTAAAGTTTTCTTCTCTTCCCCCCCACTAGAGTACTGCAATTTGTTCTGTGTGTTAGACCCTGCTTGTGACTCCTTTAAATCACCCAATCAGGCAGAGGTGACCCCAGTACTAAAAGAATTCCAAATATCGTAGCTCAGAATTTTGACTATACCAAAGTTTGCATACTCTTCACAAGACTTACAAAATTACAATTTAGAATTACAAATTTACAAACTTAGAATTACAAAAGCCTTTCCTGTTTTTTGGGGGTTTTTTGGTTTTTTTTTAATCCTAATGGTTGATAGGTTGTAGGTTGTTAACACAGAAACCATTGGATAAATACACAGGTAATTAATGTAGAACAGAATTATTGCATTATTCTATAAAGAAGAAAGGGGATATTTAAAATTACACACTTCCAAAATTGAACCCATGCATCTACAGGTCATTTACAAGATACTGTGATTGTATAAACATGACAGCCTCCTTTTGTTCTGTGAAAATTCACACGACATCTGCTGTGTACATTTGTTACAACTGAGTAACTTGCTGAAATATTCTCTATTTTCCTGCAGTGAATTAGGATGGGAGGGACTGCGTTGTGTTGTAACCATCAACATGAAAAAATAATAAAAATAAATGTTTATAGATAATGTTCTTGAGATGAATTGCTGACAAACAGCCTGAAGCAGTACTAGAGCTGGAATTCAGCTGCCTGAACTGCAGACATCAAGCACCCTTTGCCATGCCCATCCTTGCCTGGGATTTGCCCTCTGTTGCCCACAATAAAGGGACTGTAGGGAGCTCTCACCCTTCCAGAGAAGCAGCTACAGGACAGGTGATACTGCAATGAAAGCTTCAATAGTCTTAGTTCAAACCAGAAACATTCCCTGAAGAAATATAACTAAAACCAGTTTATAAAAACAAATACAGCTTGATGATGTTTTTACTTTCTTTCTCCCTCTCCAAAATGGCATTTGTAAATGTCTAGAAATTTCTCACTCATTGAAAAGGAAAAAAAAAAAAATAAAAAAATCTGTATTCCTCTTAGTTTTGTTGAGTTCTTTTGACTGTCTTGCATGGTTCCATGAAGATAAATCTGTACAATTTCATTTTACCTTTATACTTTTATCAGAAATATTAAAAGCCTCTCCACTGATACTGAAAACAGGATTCTTGTAAACTGTATTATATAGAAAGATAATGGATATGGAAATTGTAGCAGCGTTGTGAATACTGAAATATAACAATTTTATGAATGCAGTCTGTGAGATAACTATGTGACTATGATGAGGCACCAACACTTTTGGTTTAAATATGTTATGCTAAAACAGTTGGGATGCTCACCATATGCCTATAATTCTTAAAATGAATGCAATCTGCTCAGGAAGACACTGCCACCTCTTTCCAGAAAACAGCTGACAAGCACAGATTTGAAAGACAACATCATTTTCCTTAGCTATACATTAAACCGACACATTTTTGTTAGATTGAAAGCATAAAGATGGAGAAACCTTCAAGTACACAAATCCTTGTGAAGGAAGGAGAGTTACCTTTCAAGGGCATTTTTGTCACTTTTGAGAAAGAACATGTGACCTAGGAAAACACTGAAGAAAAGCTTGTTAAAGTTAAGACATGATAAGACAAGAAGTGACTTTTAATTCTAGTTATATTAGATATCTACCGACCCCTATAACCCTGCATTTCAATTTCTCCAGTTTCTTTATGCAGAACAGGTGATTGCTTATGTGTTGGTGTCTGTACAGACTGATTTAGGTTTCCTTAGTTTTTCCTTGCTTTTACAAGATATGTTTTCTTCAAAATAATTTGTCTTCCTAGTTCATGGTTTAGTCCTTGAAGGAGTTTTTGAGTTAACAAAATCCTTCAGAAAGAAGCAGTCCTGAACCAAAATTAGACTTTCTGAATATGTTTGGCATAGTACATAAGGACTTGCAGTCCAGGCACAGCTGGACAGGGAAAGGTAGACTGATTTTGCTGTGAGAAATGGGAGATTTATGGGCATCTGAAATTGGGAGGACTCTAACAAGGACTGCAGCATTTTAGGGAGGCAAAGGTTATGGATCAAAGGCACACAAGTTCCAATTACTACAGAAATTACCACCTGTCACCTGGAGATCTGGAACTGATGGGGTACAAGATCTCATCCTGTTCCAAATGTAAACTCATTTAATTCAACAGTTAGAGCAACAGAAACAAAAGCCCAACCATTACAGTGGGCATTTGGTACTTTGCAAAATTGTGCAAATTCTCATCTGCTGAGTCTTGCTGAAGAAGCATTTATCCCAGAAACAATGAGAGATAATACCACTCACAAATACAAGTAGATTTTAATATAAATAATGGCTGTCAGCTTCAAGTTAATCACACTTTTTGCTGAGATCATCACTGTCTGAAAACAATGCATAATAATATTAAACTAGATAAATTGGTTTTTCAAAAATAATCAAGCATACTTCCTTTACACTCAGCTTTCATATGATGAAGGCCTTTTCACTTCAAAGCCTGATATGCTTAACATAGCTTCTATTTTTTTTTAACATTTTTAATGCTGAATATGGCAGAGTATATCATCTTTATTACTGAATGAGTAAATAAGAAATTCAGTATTGCTCACAATGCAAAACTGGAAACCATTTTAAGAAATCAACAAGCAATGAAGGGTGGGAGCGAGTCCTTTATCTACACAATGTGTAGCCAAACTCTGCAAGTCATTCACACAGCCCTGGATGACAAATAACAGTCATAGATTCCATAAGAGAATTTACTAAAGGTAACGGCATAAAAATCTCTACAAGACTATGGTGCAGGCCAATGTTCTCTACCTCAGGAAGATCCTAGACTGCAGCATCCCAGGAGTCTGAGCTTGTAAACAGATGTGAGTTTGACTGTTTTCTCTGGTATTTCCAAGCATCCTCTACATTTGGCTAGAGATTTTACCATAACAGGTTTATGTAGGACCCTGCACACTTGGAAGATGAGGGGGAACGTTCAGCAGCCTTTTGGGTTGGCAATATATGATACCTGTATGCACTTATATTTACTTAGAAGCTGTGACATTTTTCTGAAAATAACAGTTCTAAATGTGAGGCTCCCTTCAATAGTTATATTCAAATTCAGAGGGACTGCTAGTATTTATTTTTCTTGTGGTTTTAATTGTTTTGGTTAGTCTTTAGACATGCATTCCCGAAAACAGACAACAATAGGTACCATAGAGCCACAAATACTATTCAAGATCAAATGATCTGAACCTAATTGAGAAAAAATAGAGATTGAAATAAAATACGGTATAGACAGCTAATAGATCATCATGAAAAACTAGGACAGCATTTAGGCTTCAAATCACTGAACTAATGTCAGAGAATTATAGCTGTTAGCTTGACCCAAGATATATCACAACCCCTTTTTTAGGAGAGGAAAAAAAATGCTAGTCTGGATTTGTTTCAATCTCCTCACATCCCACAGTAAAAACCCAAATTCTAATTATATAAGAGATGCCTTCTGCTTCAAATATTAAATCACAGAGGTGTTCACAAACAATAAAATATAGAAAAAATTGCCACAAAGAATTAAAAAAAAATAAAAATCTGTGTCTAATAATATGATCATGATAAACTCTTTCCCCACCACTCAGCAAATAAACAGCAGTTTCATTCATGAGTGTTTAAGATATTTTTTGATTGCTTAATCTAATTTAATTCTATTTATCATTTTATTTCCACTAGGAATCCTAAAATGTGCTGAGATCCCTGAAATGCTTACTGTCTTTAAAATAATAATTTCTGCCACACATACCACAACTTTCTAACATAGAAGAACCAGCCTTTGAACTCTAATGAGCCAGCAAAGCTCTCAGCTGTACCAATACAAAATAAAGTATTGAAAGACATTCCTAAGTGGTTTTAGAGGGTGTGTTTTTGGTCACCAAGAAACTTTAGGAAACAGCTCCAAAATGTCATTCCATCAAGCCAATGGAAATCTACATCCATAGATTTGTAGTCTGTAAAGTCTTACCAAACAATAGAAGAGCACAGTACAATATTGCCTTTCCATATAAACACACAATTAGCAAAACAAAACAAACTCCAAAAACCCAAACAAACCCAAAACACCACACACAGCAAAAAGAAAGACCCCAAACAAACCCCACTTATCCTCAGAACTGATTCCTGCATTCTTCACTTCTACATTAAATAGAAACACTTTCAGTATGAGATTTTTAAATGATATCTAACTTTTGTTTTTTTGTTTTGTTTTTTTTTTCCCCCTCAGGCATCAATTTAATTGATGAATTCCATCTAGAAGTGAGGGGGAAAAAAAGACACTTATGAGGACAGTCAGACAGTGAAGCAGGTTACCCAAAGAGCTTATACAACCTTCAGCCTGAGATTTTGAAGTCCAGACTGAAGAAACCCCTGAGCAGCCTGGTCTGACCCCATAACCAACCTTGCTCAGGCAGGAGATTTAGCTGGAAACTTCCTGAGGTCTCCCCCATTCAACTGATATTATTCTATAATCCTGCATTAAAATCATTAGTTGGATAAAACATCAAATAATGTATTGGTATCAGCTTCTGAAGAAGCATATGTTACTAAAAATTTATTTCACTTTCAAAATAAAAACCAATGAGTCAGCTTTGGTTATCTATATATAAATTATAGGCATTCCCAAAATAGTCTCGTGCATAAAAGGAGTAATACTCCATGCAGATCAGAGGATTATAGTCGTTTACAAGTCTTCATCTTACATATGATTCTGCAGTCTCTTTTCCTCGAGTGGTTCATATGGCTCTGAAAACTTTTTGCTTCTTAACATGACAAAGTCAAACATATGATGTAACCAAATGAAATAGAACTATACCTCAAATTACTTAATTTATTGTGTGCTAATACAAAGCCTCCTCTAAATGGTAGCTTTTAGCAAATTAAGTATTTGATTTTGAAGCAGATTTCTCAAACAAAAATCAGCATCCACAACTGGTTGGAGCTATTAATATCTGCCATTCAAAGAGATGACAGGAATAAAACCCAGAGCTCAGGTTTATTCTTTGATCACAATGTTGCTGACTGGCAGTTTTATACAATCATTTTAAACAAAAGGTATTTACATCAAAAAGCAGCTGTGTTTGGGCAATGACAGGTTCAAAAAGATGCAGAGGGAAAAAGAAAATATTCCCACTGAAGAACTCCTAATTGGCATTCTGCTAATCCTGTGTACAAAGGAAATTGTTTAAGGTACTTAACAGAAAAATAAAGTTTATCATTGTTCCAAGAGTATCCTGAGGAGAATTAGCAGAAAAAAATGTAAGACACTGGTTCAATACAGAAGAAAGTTTCCTCTTAAAGAGAACACATCATACCATAAACAGCAACAATTTGGCAATTCTGTATATTCACATATACAATGCATTTTTCTCACTGAGACATCACCTTGCTCTCTCATTTATGTCTAAAAACTTTTTAAAAAAAACAATTAATATTTGAGAACTTACAATTATTTTCTTCCTTCCTCCCCGATTCCTTAAATAAGTGCTACAGTCGGCTCCCATGTGAGTAAAAAAACAAATCCTGATAAAACTAACAAGAAACTTCCTTAGACTCCAGCCCACAAATGCCCCTCTATTTACCAGCACCTTTTTGAATTTTAGCTAGGAAATAATTTATGTCAATAGCAGCTTCTTGGGACAGAAGAGCTTTGCCACCTCTTCCACAGCAGGTCAGTGACCTGAGCAAACACACCAGGGAAGGGAGCACAAGCTCTTCCAGGTTAGATGGTGGAGACTCCCTTAAAACAGCTAAGGAGCAGCAGGCTGGTATTTATGATGTCTCATACAAAGCAGAGATACAGAAAGCACACTAAAAGCACCATATATCTATATTTTTAAAAAGACAGTATGGACTCTAGCATGGCTTTGGAGCTCGTTGAAAAACGCGAAGTGACATAGGTGTTCACAAGACAAGCAGAAGTGAATAAGATGAAATTCGTCCTACAATGTACTGCCAAAGTGATTGCCAGATGAACAAATGAGATCTTTTCAAACAAAGCAGCATTAGCCACATCTTGGATTCTTTGTGGAAAAAGAGTAAGCTAGTACTTAAATAAAAAAGTAAGTATAACCTTCAGAGCATTGACTTTTCTCTTATGATGTAGAAATGAGTCTTTGAACCATTATTTATAATCCTGATTGTATTAAAAATAGTTAAATAAATGTACAGCTGAGAAGCTTAAACATCAACTCCCACCATTCTCTGTGCTGACTTAAAATTTGCTTATATTTTGTTTAGATTTTAAGATGCTCTCAAGTCATAAACAAATATACAGCACGCTGAAATATTAATTGATGTTAAATTATTTTAGCCCAGACTTCTCTGCTGTTCACTGTTACTTGCACTGAGCATCAACAACAATCAATCTATTACTGGTGGTAACTGACATTAAAATTTCATTTAGCTCAGTGTTTTCCCCTTATGTATCAATTTCAGGCATAACTAATGCAGCATTAGCACTGACCTTAAAGAATTTCATTCCTCTTACCATTATATTTGACATTACCTAGACTAATTGTTATCTACAAATCCCCCACCTACCACATAAAGTCAATTAAATTAGATCAGAGCAGAGGTAATTTATTCAAAAAAGCTTCTATAATTAAAGACCTTAAATCCATGTACAACAATGGAATATAAAATGATTAGAGTTCTACATGAAAACCATATTACTAACTTTTTTCCATAAACCCTTCAGTCATATGAGTGAGCAAAGTTTAGCAGTCCTTTTCTGTGCTCCACCAGTAACAACTGAGGTGATTTCCTACGTTGGAACAAGGAAGGAAACAAAGATTTCTTTGTATGGAACAGGGAGGTGAAATACACATTATGAAAATGCTTTATAAAGTAATTATCCTTATTAATCCAGTTATTTGGCAGAGATAGAATCAAATGGTTACATGTTACAATAGGTGAAAAGAAATTGAGCCCAGAGAGTTGTGCCCTTTTTCATTTGCCTCTGCTCTGGATGGTAAAATAACTGGAATTTTCGGCAGCTAAATCTATTGTGGCATATAGGTGCAGACTTTTACCTTCAGCTTAACGAAAAACATTTGTGAGAAAACATAATAAGACCATGCTATTTTTTCTTCCAGATGGGTATTTTATATTAGCTATTAGATACATTAGCTATTACTAGTTATATGAGTTATGCAGAAAATTTATTACATTTATTTATCCTCAGTCAACTCAACCATTTTCTAAACTTGCAAATGCCAATAATTCATTTTCCAGTCAAAGCTCAGCAAATTATCACAATGGTCTTTTAATTCTTAGCCGTTAGGAATCCTCAGTCCTCTTTATATCAAACAAAGAACAAAACATCCTCCATCAATATTGGCCTTTTCATGCAAGCCAAAGGAAGTGACTGGGATGATCAAAGGTCTTCTAACACTTGGAAAGAAATTAATTTTACTGTAGGTCCTGGATTCATGATAGTACGAGTCCACAAGTTGGGGTACTCAAAAAAAGATGACTGTGACTGAGATTTTTTCCCCTCACCTTGTGTCTAGAAGAAGATTTAGTGTGAAAAACCAAACTGCAGAGCAGCATAGAACTTTCTTAACCTTAATTTTTCATTCTTGGCTTACTAGACAGCATGAAGTAACACTGGAAAGAGATTAAAAGGAATACAGATGATGGCTTGGCATAAAAAAAAAGAACATTGAAAAAAGTCTCAGAAATCAAAAGAACCAAAATGAAAATCAAACTGGAATTTTCTGTAGGAAAGCTGAATGATCCAAGGCGCTAATTGTAAGAGCTTCTCTTAGGAGCTTCTCTCGTATGTAAAATTTGGACAATTTCATATTGGTGACATAATCATTAAAATAGGCTTTCCCTTGATATTCTGCTCCTCCTGCATCAAAGATAGATTAAAGCAAAGGTTTTAATCTGCAAATACTTGAAGACCTTCTTTGCAATTTAATCTATCAGTTTGGGTGAGGTTGGTGTCACTTCTTCCTTTAAACAGAATGGTCATCTGCCAGTAACTCTCCAGGAAATTTCAAAGCTTGGAATATAAAGTTTTTAATCTTTCTGATCGTCCTTGTAGTGATAGATTACTATTCCTGTAAGTGCACTTTTTGTTTGTCATGTATTTTATCAGCCTTTACATGCTTTATAAACATATTTATGACAAGTGAGAATCATTCTCTTCTTGACTATGAGTTTTGAATACAGTGACAGGTTAACTGAGCTATCTTCCCAAAAGAGAAGAAATACCCCAGACAGTATACAGGTGATGGCACAACTCAAATATTTTAAGTAATTCAATGGAGAAGCTTCCAGTTCACCACTGACTGCAACAAGAGTGCAGGAAGTGCCATTCTTGGTGGAAATGAGCTTCTGCAAATATACTTTTGCTCCTTGCAAGTATCTGTAATAATATAGTATATAAGCATATTTATGTGTATTTCACTCCATAGCTCTGTTTTGCAATACTATTTTGTTATAGTTTGCCTAGTGAAACTGAGCTGCTACAAAAAGATGCAATATTTGGTCCTTAAACTTTGTCCTTCACACAAATTCACAAATATTGCAATAACATAAACTGGCAAGAAACATTACTATTAATTTTCATTTTTAAGTAGCTGCTGCTTCATGTATCACTAAATCCTCCACCCCATGCATCCCTTTCATTCCTTTTCACCTTGACCATGAAAGCAGCTACAGCTAGCTAGACACAAAAATTTTATAGGCAACTATACATTATTTATGTGGCTAAATAATTAATCTGTAATCTGTTTAAAATAATTAGGAAAAAGAACACAAGACATACCCTGGATTATTATAATCACCAAACTACAAATACTTGTAAACCATCAATGCTTTAAGCAGTTGCATGCAGAAAAAGAAGGATAACTATCACCAGAAAAAGGTACTTTGTGCAAAAGGGGTCTCATACCCTGGCACTCTATTCTCTGAGCTGATAGGAGAGGCTCATGTACTTCACACAGGTTTATGCTTAGCTTTTGGTGAGGAGCTCCTCTCAGAACGTTTCCTGTGGATAATGTCACCATTTATCACCTATATATCACCTTTTATCTTTCCACATTACTATAGAACCAATAAAATCTCCTACTCTTCCCAACATACAAATAAAGGATGACAGCAAAGTCAAAGAAACAAAATGTAGACAGCCAACTCACTTTACTTTGAAATGGAATTTCAGGAGTAAAATATAAGGCTCAGAAAACATCAACTTTTTCTCTAAGTAGAATTGTATGGTGAGACTTCGGCATAACAGTAGTGAGTATCACCTATTTCCCAGATATGCACAGTTAAATATTGGACAGCCTGAATGCTGAAACATCCTGTATGGAGCTGGAAATAGAGGAAATCCAAGGCACCCAAACATGGATGTACAAACGGAGCTCTGAATATGAAGGCCCATAAGGCACATAATTTTACATGATATTTTGTCTATTTTCCAAAGCACAGTCCATTGGAACAAGCTGCTAAAATTCTTTTATTCTCAACAATTCTTTTATTCTCAATTGTAGACATAAGATGTAGAGTTTAAGATTCTAAACTCAAAACCAGTGGAAAAACAGGTATAAAATCCTAACCTGTATGTCCTTTTTACAAATTCTGAAAACATTAGTTGATCAAAAAGAAAAGCAAATCAAGGGCTCATGGCTATTTTTTCCCCAAGTATATAAATTCGTAGCCTGTCCAATTGTACAATAACATGGTTTTAATTAATCTCCATCAACAAGATCAGTTTACCTGTGCTCCTGTCTATGTGAAATGAATATAAATATTACGATATCACCTATGCATTTAAATCACAGAGCTCATCAAATTCTGTTGGCAAGGTGAAAGATGAAAGCTACAGAAGGTCCTTCCCAGCCTCTGTCACTAATGATAAACAGCATTAACTGCTTCTGCAGACACTAATGCTGCTATCTTGGGAACACAGGCAGCCACCATGAGAACTTTACAGCTTCACTAATCATACTCTTGTTTGTCACAGAACACCAAATAAAATCTCAATGAGAAAAGGCAATAAATATTAACAGCTATGAACAAAGGAAGGTCACATTAATATGTAGATCTTAAAATACAAGATGCTTTCTTCATTAACTAAATAACTTGTTCATTATTATAGTGTCAAGGGGGCGTAAGGGAGAAAATGCATTTAAAAAAATTCCCTGATAGAAAGGTTTAATATATTACGTACTCAACATTTAATATTTACAGAATAGGGATTTTTGTTTGCTCTTTTTTTAGTTCAAGGTTGAAAGATGTTTACATCACCTATTTTAATAACCTACATATGAAGTTCAGCTTTTTGCTTTACCCAGAAATTGGTGGGTAAAATACGGTTTTGGTCTGCATTTACCCCTATTACTTTTTATTTTTCTTCTTTTTTTTTTTTCCTCCCCTAAGTTTTTTATTTTTTCCTCTAGATTGAGGGCATATCAGGATACCTCCTGTTTTTTTTTTCTGATTCCAGAGACATAGTAATGGCTTTCATTATTTTTCCTCAAGAACTAGATTAAATTATCCCTACCATAAGCTGTCAAGCATTCCTTTAAAATCCCAGTATTAGATAGACTCGACCTGCCACCAGTGTTTCAGTGTCTATGTGGACACGTGCTTAGGTCTTACAATCCATCTTGACCAACAATATTTGTTACATAAATGCTTGGCAAAGCATTAGCAAAACCAAAAACAATTGAGGACATCAAAACTCCACTCTCTGAATAATTCTATAACTAATCTAAACATAGTTTGTCACCCAAGTAAATGGTATTTTTTACCTTTAGTTGCGTTAAGCCCTTGCCTATATTTTGACAAGCTGTTCTCACCTTCCCTTCACTCAGCAGCCCTCTCTGTACCAAAGCCTGGGCTACAACTTGTTTGAGAAAGGAGAAAAATAATGTCAGACTAATGTGAGCGGACACTTCACCATTATTACTGCAGGAAAGGTGCACAGGCTGATTCCAAAAGAGACTGTGAGGTTTATTAGAAAGGCCAGGTATGTGAAGCCTTTTGGGAGTGCAGGGAGACAGCCTGGGTGAAACAATCAGCTCTGGAAAAGCAATTGGAGAGCCTCCCATCTCAGCCCTCCTTACACAGGAGCTCTCCCCACCCTCCCACGTGTTGAGCCCAAACACGTCTTTCACACCAATCATGGCATCACTCAACAGCACCACATTTATGTGATCCTTCTTGTACACAAGCACTGAAGATAAAATGAGATTATCAGGAGCTAGTGGCCTGTGAAGGGCACAATAGTCCTGTCACAACTCAACAGTAGATTTATAACCCCTGACTCGAGTGCAGGTGAGAAACCTGAGCATTAACAGTATCCAAGACATGTGGTTAAAATGAAAAATTGCATTTTAATAATCACTTTAATATCATATTAGAAAGTCAGAATTAAGATGCAAATACATTTAATACATAAATTTATCTTCAGTTGGATGATTCTTTCATATGTATTAGTTCACTCAGAATAAATTAAATTATATCCATTTTTACATACTGTACTGTAAATAATTACATTTTTGAATTATTTGTTACTGATTTATTATTGGAAAGTAGGGAACACAAGCCAGACTTTATAGTGGTATTAATTGGCCATGTGTTTAAAATTTATCATTGAAAATGAAGCATGACTACTCCCACCATCATTGCAGATTTCTAGAGGTACACAGCAGTACACACCTGGGAATGAAAATGCCTTTTGTTTGAATAAAAATTTACATTTTTAAGCTTTCCCAGAATATTCAGGTATCAAGCAGAATGGTGCCACTCAAGGATATGCTGTGCTAGTGTTTGTATCTTTCCATCTAATGGCTCTGAGAGTCTTTCCTCATCTCTAACTCAATTGCTACCTTTTTAGCTTACACAAACTTTTTGGCATCTACAAAATCCTGTGGCAAGGATTTCCTTACACCGGTGGTGTGCTGGTTTAAAGATAGATTTCCACTGTAGAGTTGCAATTCAGCTTCACTTTTACAGCCCATGCTGAGGAGAACCCACGGGAAAGAGGGGGATTCCTGAAGAGGAGCCCCAAGTTAGATAAATCCATAACCTTATGGCCATTTCTCTTTTCATTTTCCTGGTTATAGAGCCTAACAGGATCATGCTTTCTGTCATATAGATATATTTTCTAAACATGTGAATCCTAGACTGCATACATACTTCATAAGCATATCACACAGAGCTTTTATTTACCCCCCTGAAGTGAGGAATTTTAACAGCGAAGGGTTCAGAAAAAGCAAGTAAAAAGTCAGTAAGCCATTCACATAGATATTCAATCCTTTCCTGAGTTCATTTAAAGCCAAATTCAAAGAGAACAGCAGGATCCCAAAATGGTATTTCAGACAAGACACTTTCAAACAAGACTGTTGTTTGACTTTCAAGCAAAAGACTTTTAGAACTCATTCATCAAAAGATAAACAAACATGAGAGACCTTATCACACAGGTGCAGCAGATGTAACAGAAAAAAAGGAAAAAAAAATTACACCTCTGACAAAACGGGAGATAAAAGTAGGTAACAAGAAGCAAACAGGGAACCAGATTAAAGTCACTATCTTGAGACCTTGTTACAACTCAGATCCATTCCGCAGAGATCTACTTCACAGCAAAATCTTCTCTGGCTTTCAGGAGAAATCACAAAGAACCTGCCATACCAAAAGAGATGCTCAGGTAATAAGTGAATGCTCTACACTATTATTCTGTTAGGACAGAAGATTTTCAGCGAAACAACAGCAGCACAATTTACTTTCACTAGCCTGATCATGAATGAAATAAGAGCAGGTCTCACCCTTGTAGGAAAACAGAGAAGAGGAAATGCTTGTGAATGCGAAAGCTTCCTAAAATCAAAATTTTGCCTGTTTAGAGCAAATTCACATGGTTTTGGTCACAAATTATAAGCTTAGAAATCACCTGTTTCTCAAGGAAGGAAACTATAAAAAGTCATAATGATGGGTGACACTGAAAGGGGCAACTGGATAATAGCCATGTGCCTCAGACAGAGTCAGATCACCAGCAGTGGCTTCCTCAGGGGGAATTTCTTGGGCCATTCCTTAGTGAAGAGACACTGGTTCTTCTAGGGACCGACCTAGAGAAATTCAGCACGATTGCAATTATTCTGGTGGGAGAATAAAGTTTTGAAGTTGGAAACATTCACAAAAATCAAGAAAAGTTTCGGAAACAAGCCCAGGAACATTAGGAGAAAATTTTTTCAAGAATAGAGTATGACAAATTTCTTGTCAATCTCTTGCATTAAAAGCCAGAGCTGTTAGACAGCAACCCAATCAAAAAATGAATTAATCTAATACAGAGATACGTTTGAAAAAGTTGTAGATATCAAGTGTAGTTAAGCAAGGCCAACTGTTCAACTTACATTGTTTTTTGACCTAAAATTCTGAATTTGGATTTGGCAAGAATGGTCACAGTGCAAACTCTTACCCATATTGTCATCAAGTACTGATGATTTCAGGCAAGTTCCAGCAAGAAACTCTCAATAATATTATGGCTCCATGTGGAAGACCAGCTTGAGGTTTTGAAGAGTGATGGATTCTACTACCTGATTAATACAGATCTACTGGGAAGTATGATAGGTATGGGAACTTATTTCACTACCCTTCCAAGGGACATATCCTTCCTAGTCAACTCAAGATGCAATAAATCATTTATATCCATTTCAAAGCTCTGTTTGGGATATAGTCTGTGGAAAGGACCAGCATGACAAATAACAACTAATTCTCAAAATTAAAAATACTTTTTATTGGCCTTGAAGAGAAACATATCAGTTGATTACCACTGATTGGGAAAACCCTCTCAGGCAAAAAACAAAGAAAACAAAAACCAACCAAACAAAACCCCAAAACCAACCAAACAAAACAAAAAAAAAAAAAACAGGAAAATCCTGCAACTTGATAATATATTTCAGTGGTAGGTTTTGAGTAATTTTTCTTCTTCTGATTCCTTCCCAGGGAGATCACGTGTACTCTTCCTCAAGACATGTTTACTCTATTCTTATTGTGTCAGGACTCCCTACTGAAAATTACTTTAAAAAACATGTAATTGATCACTTATTTGAGAGCAGGAGCTACAAGTACCTCTGAAATTATGTCATACCCTAGTGTTTAGACTGCCAGCGATGTGGCTCAGGGGCGACAATGATGCCAAGAGGCATCAGAGGGATTCAGCAGGAACAGAATACAGCTGGATGATGGAAGAAGCTGTCACAGCAGGAGGAACAACAAACAGAGACATAGTCAGAAACAATTCTCCTGTGGGTCAGCAGCTCCACTAGGACTATGCCAGAAGCAGTGAACATTTCCTGTAGGAACAAAGCAAGAACCTTCAACAGCTGCCTACAAGGTACTTTTGGAATGTGTAGCCAGCAGGCAATAGCAAAGGAATGGGGAAAAAGTATGCTAGAAATTTCATCTGGCACAGTTTTACCTAATCAGATATAGTTCCAGTGAATTAAACCTGCTTACCCTTATGCTTTAAGTTAAACATCTGCATAAACTTGTCCATGTTAAAGACCAGAATCTGAATCTAAATTGTTAGAATCAGCCATAATGCATCTGTATTTTCAATTAAATTTGTTTTAGAGGAATCTGTTACCCCTGGATAACTTACCCCTGAGTAAACCCCAGGGTAACTCAGGAATTCACCAAGCCAGAGAATAAGAACTGTACTTGTATGTATGGCAGTGCAATAGAAAACAATCCTATTCTGTTCTAGAACAATACTGTCACTCCCTGTCAAGGCAGCTGAAATGGAGTTTTTTCCAGAAAACCTCCTGAAAATTATTTAATAAATTTGCTCAGAAAGTACATTGAGAAGTAACTTTCAAAAAATTAATTCGCTTAATAGAGCAGTACAAACACTGAAACTACAAAAATTACCAGATTCTATTCATGTAGCTGAGCACCATTCCTCTCTTCAGCTTTTAGTAGTGTCATTTCTGTGATATAAAATCCAACATTCTCATATGGCAAAGCTGCTGATTGTTTAAAAGCATAATAGAATATAGGCCCCTTTCTAGAAACAAGCTGCAACTTATCTATCTTATCTCAAATAGAACCCATGTGTTAAGGAGATATTAACAGGTATCTGTGGTGCATTTCAATGCTTTATATTTAAAATACATGTATTACATATCTCATAGCTTCACTTCCTTTCTCTTTCTTTCATCTTTAAAGCAGCATACAGATACAGGAACATTTCTTCCGCGTGAAATGATCGCGTGAAAGTCCCAGATATTTTCCGCTTCCAGTGCTATCAGAGGTGATAAATTACAACAAATTGCAAGCCTAACAAAACAACACTTTAAACTGTATTGTCATATTTATTATAAAGTTCCTGGTTCATTGCATTTTGGCATTTTATACAACTGGTTCTGACAGTGATTAACATGGTTTGGGCTTCTGCTGTTTCACCCAAGAGAAATAAAACACCAAAATCTCTGCAGGTGTGTAATGGGCCAGGGATTCACAATCTGTTCTGCAAAGTCAGACTTCAAAGACTTCAAAAACAAAAATACTAAAGTTGGCATTGCCTCTGTAATAATTTATAGCTTTTTTGCATATTTCAAGGAATTTTAGTTTCAGTGTTTTAATCAGCACTGTTATTCAACATATTTCTGCAACAATTTAACCAATTGCATGACAAATTCTCTATTAGCTCTGAGTTTCACACACCAAATAACATACCAACGAGTAGATCTGAGACATAATAACAGGGCAACCTAAATTATTAAGTACTTACTTGAGCCTGAAAAGGGGCTTTCACTTATTTGAAGTACACTGTACAATTTATCTGATGTATATGCGTGGTTAGAATTTTACAGTAATTACAAAACAGCAATCACACAGTTGCACCTGCAGTACAGGAGCCTCAGGACAACATCCTAATTGTTTCTGTGATTACCTGTCTAAAAGTAGCACAGAACATACCGAAGAAGAGGTAAAGTTCAGGTTAAAATTTTAAGTCCTTTACAACTGAAAAAAAGAACCAGAGAGAAACCCCAAAATAATACTGACTTCTACAAGTGTTAATAGAAAATCTTATATGTTATCAAAATTTCAAAAACATATTTCACGATTAAATATCGCTATTAAGAAGCGAGGAAGACAATCACTCAATATGTTTCTTTGTGGTTTGTTTTTCCTTGGAAGTGTATTCCCTTATATGCAACACACTGTATTTTATAAGCACTTTGAAAATGTTTTGCTCCCTACCCAAGTGGTATTTTTCTTGATCTTTGGCATTTGGCTTCAAATTTCCATTTCAAAAGCATGGCTTCTTAACTATGAGACTAAATATTTTGATCTTAAGAAAGACTGAAGTAGTACTGTAAACATTTCCATTTTCCCTTGGTTTTGAAATGATAAGCCAAATTTCAATGTTCACTTATAAACCTGATATTCACAGCTTCAAAATACTCATCAGAACAAAACGAGTGATTGCAATACAACATGCCATTTTGCTGAAGGCTCAGTCAAAACCATTATTCTGGAGCAAAAATAAAAGCATCCTCCTGATCACAATAAAATAACACCATCACAAAGATAAAAGCATAATCACAAAGATGAGCAAAGGACTGGGAACCCTGGCACGTGAGAGAACTGAGTTTGATCAGCCTTGAGACAAGAAGGCTTAGAGGAGACCTTGGCACCATGTCCAAAGAGTGGCTAAAAAGAAGATGGAAACTCCCTTTTTACAGAGAGTCCCATGGAGAAGAATAAGGGTAACAGGTGTGAGTTACTTCTGGGGAGATTCCAGTTGGGCACAAGAGGCCAAGTATTCAGAAAAATAGTTATCCGTTCATTTACTGCAAAAATCTCCGCGGGGAAATGCTGTATTCCCCAACGCCAAAGCCTTAAAATCCAGCTGGGATTGTGTCTAGACTGTGCTTTTGCCAAGAAACACTGGAGCTGATGTTGCTCCAAGTCCCTCCCAAGCTCGTGTTCTATGCCTCTGACATTATCAGAAGGAATAAGCCAAACAAATGGACCATAAGAGGAAGGTTAAAAGGGCTGTACAATCTTTAGCATTGTTCTTCACCAGATGATGATTAACTAAGCAAAGGGTCTATCAGAAATCCTTTTAATTGCAAAGCTGTTGATGATTTAATAATTAGGTTTGAGTGAGTCATGCAGAGGAGCATCACCCTGTGTGCTGTCCTGCCTCCTGACTTGGCTGAGCAATAGATTGCTGCCTTCTGAATGCCTCTGCCTCTCTCTTTATTTCTGTCAGCTTCTGCACCAGGCCTCTGAACAAAAAGCCACACCTGATTCTTTATTAAGAATTCCATATTTTTAATTTTTTTTTCTTAAAAATTGTAGGACTTTGGTGCTCCACATGAATTCTGATATTGTCAGTCTGCGGGAATTTAAGAGATAGCCAAGTAACTAAAGCTATTTTATCTGCTACTCTTGGAAACCAAGAAACTTCACAAAAAAATGCTGCAATTACACTTCACGCAAGGATTCAATTAATATTAAGGAAATAGTGCAGTTAAAATACGGCACTAAACATGGCTGAAACAAAAGTAATTTATCTATAGAAACTAAAATGTATAAAAAAGCCCAGTAAAATCACAGCATAATAGGAGAAAAGGTAAAAGTCATGCTATACAGAAGAAGTGGTATTTGAAAAAAAAAAAAACAACTACCTAATAAGGGTGGATTTCTCAAGTCTTTCACAAAGAAAAAGGTTGCATAGATGCCTTGCAATGGAATTCCTTAGAAACTCAGGATAAAAACTTCAAAGTCCATTCCAGCTGAGAAACCTCATCTGTTCATTAGATAACAGCTGGAAAAGTAATATGCACACAACTTTTGAAAAGTAGATTTGCAACATATCATCATATACTGACTTTGTTCTGACCACAGACAGTTCATAATCCTCCTAAGACTGCTCTGGTAGCCATGATTTGCCATTATTTTTGGTGCTGATGAAACACAACTTTAATATATGGTCTCAACTCTGTTGTGTGGCCTTGGGTGTGGCCATACTATGGAGAGCCCAGAGGCAGAGCAGACAAAATCAGAATGTGGAAAGTTGTTGTGTGCAATCAAAGGAGAACAAAATAATGATTTAATATAACAAAACACAGAGTAGGAGCCCAGATGATGTCTGCCTTCAGTGTGTCTATATGCAGTCTACTTGGAGAAGTAATAATTAAATGGGCAAAGTATTTCAAAAGTGAGTTATTTAAATCTGGACGGCAGAAATTAACAGCCAGAACTCATTAGAATATTCAAGTTTCACAGATTCAAACGTCAGAGAACGCAAAACACAACAAAAATATGCTCATCTCCCCCTGTTAAAAAATAAATATTATTAGCATATTTATCATCTAAGCATGTGTGGCAAAATATTAACTTTCTTCCCTAATACTCACAAAATTATGAGACATGTAAGAGCTCTATAAGGTATAAATAAAGGCCATTCATAGGAGCTTTGGGTTTGCTTTTTGGTTTGGTTTTTATTCTTTTTTAATCATCAGGCATCCAACCAAAGAACATAACGTTAGGCTTCCTCTCACTACAAATATCGCACAATTGCGAAGTGAAAGGCAACCTTGAAATTTGTGTGTATTTTCCAGAGTTGCAGTCTCCTGATTCCAGGTCTGTAATGCTATCAGTCTCTCCCTAAATTATAATAGCACACAATAAGGATGTTAATTTTTCACATTAATTCAAATATTGTAATAAAGTATTACCATGTCTCCTTGATATGAATGTTCCATGATATTATTCCTATGATTATTAATTCCTTTGGCATACACCCAGAACTATTTATACTGTATATAAATTAATAAATTATGCATCTAGCAGTTAGTTGAAGTCGCTCATTCCAATTTCTGTTAATTAATAATGTGGCTGCCATGTTAAATCAGAGGATTTGTGCTTAAAAAAAAAAAGGTTAAACTATTATCTATCAAACTCTAAAAATGCTAATCAATACTGTGAGCCTGAAGACACTTTTGGCCTTACCTGGCATCATTTCTCCCAAATAATTATTTTATCTCAAAGACTTGCCCTGCAATGCTTTGTTTTCAGAAAAAATGAGAAGCTGGGGAGAGCAAAGAATTAACATAGAAATCTGATTGTTTGGTATATGTTAAATAATGTATGCATGATATTGAGCAATGCAGAACTAAGACTGCAGATCCAAATGCCTGCAAACTATCCAGAGGCTATAAAGATTCTTGGCTTATAATGACTCACGTCCCTGAAAGCTGCATTTTGACAGATATCTATGGAATTTTCCATTGATGCCAGCCTACTGACAAAAGAAAAGATCTGAATGTGAAGCTTCCATAAACATTGTGATGCTTAACTGTTACAAATGCTTTCCATGTTAAATTTTAGAATGAAAAATAAACATAGCTCAGCACTACAATAGGTACTTCATTTCATTTTGAGATGCAAACAGCAAAATTCCTTTTCTACAAGTAACACAATTATTTCACAGCAAACAGAAATGCTAATCCTCACTACAAATGTCAACCAGACAGGTGATTTAATTATGTCAAGACTTGCAGGTACACCAAATTTCTTATGGTTAAAATTTCCTTCCTATGCAAAACTGATTTAAGATACATTTTGTAAGCTTAAAAATCTTCCCCTACAAAACACACAAACATGCCCCCACTCAAAAAAAAAACCAAAAACCAAAACCCTAACCAGCAAAATTATTTACTGGGGTAGGGGGCATAGTTTGAGCGGGTGTAGTTTGAAACTGGAATGGTTCAAGTACTGAATTTTATTTTATGAAGACAGCTACTAAAAGGAGACTTTTTTCTCCTTCGATGTAAAAATTCTCTCTGTATACCCTGCTAATTCTACAAAGTGGCTATCCCTGATTTATAAAACGATGAGATTTCACTTTAGAAATAACTGTTACATTAAAAAAAATTACATAGAAACAAGATTTCTCACGAGTTCTCTTACAGATAACGCTACTGGCATAATTAGATATATTATCATATACCCTTCTGTTAGAATTATCTCTTACTGCAGTTCATGAGGTGCTGACTTTAGTACCCCACATGAAAATGCTTTCACAAAACCTGGAAACCAGCTTTGGAAACCAACGCTACGAGATGATGATGATGATGATGACAACTGATGTAGCACCCACAGCAGTAACCACACCACTTTCTGCTGGTGTTTTGTCCCTCTGTTAGTTCTCAAATTTTAAAATAGATAAACTCAAAATGAGAGTCTTGAAACTCTGAAGCAGGCACCCAGTTAATTACTCTGATTATGCAAGCACAGAGAAAGGTGTCAGCTAAAACAACATAAAGCTGCTCCATCTGGGAGCCAGAACAAGCATTTCCTTGCCAAATAAACCCAGTGGCCACAGCCTGTGCAGTGCCCTGTCATTGCTGCCCAGACACCTCACGAGTGCAGGAGTGAAGCCCAGGGTCAGCTGAATGGTGAATTTCAGACAAAAGCAGCTGTGGTGGCTCTCACACACCCACATTTCGGCTCTGGCCATGACACCGTGTCAGCACAGCGGGTTTAACGAGAGGAGGCAGCGAGCTCAGAACAACCATCCCATAAATCTCATCAGGAGGAGCTGACCTGAGGCTGCTGCAGCCCCACGGAAACAATCTTTAATCTCACTCAACAAGCAGTCAGGATTTTCTTCTGATGTTTCTTAGCAGACACTCTAGTGTAGCTTGACCTGTAGGATACACGGGATGAAAAGAACAAACACACACAAAAAAAGGAAACAGGAGGTAGAGAAGACGGAGTAAAAAAAAAAAGGCATCAAACAGATTTTACAAGTTCATAATTTAAAATTGCTCTGTACTCTTTTTTATAAGCAAACTTGAAGTACAGGAAGAATGGAGCCTGAACATGCTATTTCTAAACTAGCTACAATCAGAAGAAAATGCCCAAACTACTTTTCTGTTGAACAAAATAGCTCCAATACTTTAATTTTAGCAAGAGCCACAAATGTTCATGATTCATCTTTAGGAGACTAGAGGGCAGCCACAAAACTAAAACATTATTTTGAAATGCTTCCCAGTGCTTCTACCATAGACAGGAAATGTTGGGATGAAACCTGACTAGGATTTATATTTCTTCTTCAATTTTAATCTTCCTGGAGCTTAGATAGGCTGTTCTATAACCCTGAAATCCCACGTATTTTTCTAACACCTTTCATTTTCGTCTGTTCCAGCAATACCCTTTCTATCTCAGCTAAATCTCAAAAAAAGAATGACCAATGCATGCATTGGTCACAGAGAGAATGAGAATTCATACAAAACAGGGTGCTCTTGTGAAGGAAAAATTCAGCCTCTGAATGATTCAATACTGTTCTGACTGTTCAGGTTCACAGATGTGTTACAGAAACACAGACTTTGTTTATACATATATATTGTTAGAGCACATAAAATGTTTATTTATCCTATAGTCCACTTATGCTTTCTCTGTCTGTCATCTTAGCCTTGTCTTTTTTTTTTAGGCAATTTTTACATAGCCTTGTATTTATAAAACAATTTTTAAATAAATAGTAACACCTGAGAAGCAATGACATACCAGACTTGGAAAGCTGACTGAATGAAATTGAGAATGTGGCAAAAATCCTGAGTTTCTTCACTTAATCTAAGATTTCCCCCCACACACCCCAATCAACTTGCTTTCTAATGTTGTTATACGATAATTTCTTTCCCTAATTCTAATGCTGTATATACAGACTCCAATTTCTTAAGATCATCCAAACTATGAAAGTCCAGGAGAGAAGAAACAGTTGGATCATTCTTCCCAAAACAAGATCCAATTCTTTGTAAAGAAGATGCTTCTCCCCAGAACTGAAGATTTCCCAAAGCCTGTAGTTTTCCATTTTTGTCAATCTAATTATGTCTGGCCTTTTATAATTCCTGACACCAAAATTTTTAGTGCATTACATATTTGATAAGAATAAAAAAAGTAAAAACAAAACAAAACAAAAACAACAAAAAAATTGTGCATGTCTGATATAAAAACTTTAAATACTTCACAGTCCATTCTCATTAAAAAGTAAAAATATTTCTCATCCATTTCTTATGTGCATTTGTGCATGTAACATGTATTTTTGAAAGCCATGTCTGAAAAATAAAAATTAAAAAACCCAAGCCTTTCCAAATGGCTTGAAATATAGTGAACGAAACACATCACACAAAAAATTACAAATCTTAAAGAGTTATGTTAATTTACTTATTCCAAAATTAAATTTTAGGTTTAAAAACAGTTGAAATAAATAAAATTATTGTAATTCAAGAGAAAAATTACTAATTTAATGTCTCTTCACTGTTATAATAAATTTATAATGCTTTGTCTTTTAAGTGAAACAAGTAAAGGCCTGAGAGAAATAAAGAAAGTTTTGTCTTAATCGCTCAAGTTACGAAATACTTTATGCTTGAAAGTGAAAAGCACCTGTATATATTGGGGTTTTCTTCCCAGCTTTTTTTTTTTTTTAAAAACATAGTATCTCACCAATGTCCCTGAAATCAAAACCACTGGATTTGATAATTGATTTAATTAGTGGTAAAATTACTTGCAATTTCATGTAATACAACTCAGCCTGTCTTTAAACACTTTTGCAGGAGAATAATTCAATTGATCCAAGGGTGAGAACACCTCAACCAAGTCTCCAGCACACCAAAACACACAAAGGCATTGCAGCATCTTACCCCCACCTCAAGTCTCCCACTTAGTGATCACCACTGAACCAAATAAAAAATTCACTCCTCTCCTCCAGAACAGACCGACTTTTATGCATAAAAAGGGCATATTTATAATTTGTACTTTATAACATACACTTTATAATACATATAGTTTTATAATTTGACATTTTATACATCATGCATACTGAAAAGAACATGCCATAGCACTTATGAGCCTTTGTTCTTGAATTATGTGGTTCTGTACCAAGATCTTAGTATCATAAAGTGAATTCTAAGTAACTATAAATGGCATCTTGTTGGCATGACTATCAAGTCAAATCATATCATGTAAGTTAACATATATATTAAAAAAGGATCCTACATTCTGCCTCTTGTACTTTATACAGTAAGTTAACTTCCTTCCTCTTCATCCCAAAACTTAATTCAGATCTAAAAATAAATCCCACCCTTTTATAAGAAATTAACCCAAAAATATTTTTAACCAGAACCACCAGCAGGACACATCCATGTCTTTACAACAGTGATTTCAGAAAAATGACTGAAGACATTCTCAAGCTGCAGTTGAGTTCATACTTAAAAGGAAGCTTAATTAGTACTTTATACAATCATAACACCAACTGTTTTGATTTTTCTTTGCTTGTTTTTGGGGTTGCTTTTTTGTTTATTTTTTTTATTTTTTTTTTTAAGTTGAGAAGGAAAATTATTTCCTTAGCTCAGGTTTTGAATACTTCCACACTTGCCAACTTAATTTCAGATGTTCTTCCCAACAACTCAATGGTTGCAGAACAAAAATGCCCTCCTAGTCTCCTAGTGTAAGGATATATATATACACACACACAAATTTTCATTTTTCAATTGAAACACTGACAATATACATACGAAAATATTTGTGCTGATTAACCTTTGATTATTTTGTTGGATACACTATGGACATCACAGTTTTATTGTTCTGTTACTACCATTCACAGCTGTGGGAAATTTAAATTAGATATTTCTATTTTCCACTTTTTTCTACATTGCAACAGATCTGTGTATGGTGTCGTCATATATATATATATATATCTTGATCACACCCAAAAGAAATTAATGAAGAGCTAGAAAGGACTGTGAATAAATTGAAGAGCACCAACACTCTTCAAGAACTGTACAGACAAGAATTCAGTGATAACTATATTTGCATCCTGAGACTAAGATAGTTCTGATAAGAATAAAGTTATCCTTAATGAACAGAAAGTTACTCTTTTAACCTTTCATAACAACTTTTTAAACCAACATAAGAAAAATGACAAATACCTTTTAAAATAAAACTTTTTTGAAATTTTCTTAAATTTATGCTTTAAAATATAAGAATTCAAAGTACTATATTAAAATTTTGGTGTAGGATCAAATTCCTTTTTATTCACACAATTTTTTTTGTTTTCTTGTTAAGAAAAATGTGAGGGTTTTGGTTCCATCAAAATGCGACTCAAGTTCTTTCAATTTTTTTTCCCATTCCTGCTACAGAGTACCATATTGGAAAGAGGCTCTTCATTTTAGACCACAATTTCTCAAACAAACAAATAAACAAACAACCTAAAAAACCCCACAGTAACCAATCCTCTTTTTTTTTTCCCCCCTCCTTTGGCATTCTATAATAGACTCTGGTGTGTTGATTTCACTTAAAAGATGCATTTCATGTAGAAATGCTCGTGTACGAATTAGTATAAAATAGGTTAAAATACCAACATCTCATGATGCATAGATTAGGCTTCTGACACCCCATACATAAATACACAGCCATAGGCACGTCTTAAAGCCAGTTTGCCACAGATGCTGAGTCACCCTGACCTTCCCTGAAGTAAAAGGAATTTATTCAGCACTTCTTAATGAATATAACATTTTGATACCATCATAAGTAATTCTGTAAAGCAGTGTCTGAGTAACACCACTAACAGTTTAATACATTGAAAGGTGTAGAAATTATTCAGTTTAGCAAAGGCTAAAGGGGAATTGTCATTAAAACTGAAAACAAGGCAATTTATTTGGCAGGTTACTGACCATAAACTTAGTTGTTTAACAGGTGAATGGCTGTTGGTTAAGAAGGTGGGATATCTTCATATGATGAAGCAACACTGTAGGAACAACAGTTAGCCAAAAAAACTCCTACTCAAAAGTGTGCTCTTTAACCAAATAAAAACATATTTTAAAATTACAGAAAAAGCAGCCAGCTCTATTTTAAAGCAAACAAAAACTTTTCACTGTGGAAATCCAGTAGTACTTAATTAAATTCATAAAGATACAAGTCGAGTGTGCATCTAACTTCAAGCATGAATAAAATGTCTGTAGAGAGATGCAGTTAATCCTGTTCATTCAGTTGTGCCTAAGTAGCTTGTTATAGAAGGACAGTGACCCTGTGGTGTGTGTCTTGGTGCATACACATGTGAACTTGCAGAGAAGAGACACTTTGGGCAGATGGCTAAGAATAACCTCATCACTGACTATTTCACAACTCTCCCAATTAGTGACGAACTAATGATGGGGATGGGGGTTGGAGATAAACTCAAACCAAATCTCAAGACCAAAGTCTGGATATTGCTTCCAACTAAAGTGAAAACAGAGTAATTTTCAGGCCCTGTTAAATAAAAACAAAGTGTATTTGGAAATGCTAGCAGTGGAGAATACTGGTGTCTGTAAACTGTGTTCCTCCCATGGCTTGAATTTATGTACTGAATGTTTTCGCTTACTTTTATTCTTCAAAACACCACCCTTTACTTTTTGGCAAAAAAAAAAAAAAGAAAAAAAATTGGAAACAACGGGGTACATCTAACTAAATTTTGCTGAATGCTAATTTTGGGATATAGCACATTTTGTAATCTACTGGCATAAGAGTAGAGTGGCATAAAGGCAGTAACATATTTTACTAGCACACTCTTAGTTATCATGCCTTATTTCTGACCCACAAGCAAAATGACATGTGCTCTTTCCTCGGCACATGGACTAATTTTTACCAAGGTCAAATGACTTTATGTACTGTAACAGCAAATTTAATTTTTATTTATGGATTTTTTTTTCCTCCCCACTGAAGTTTCAATTACATGGACAAAAAAAATATTCCAATTTCTCAGCCTGAAATTCATTTTGTGACACCAAAAAAAAAAGTTTTTTTAGAACTTTTTCAAAGATACTTGACATTTATTTTATTAGCTAATACCATTACAGAGGATTTAAAGGAAAGTTTTAAAATCTCTTGAACACATATGCAGAAGGGGGAAAGGGGAGGAAACTGTGAAGTTCTAAATGAAAGAAAAAACAGAACTGCCAGTGCTATAATTCTTGACCTTTCTGAGAGTTTTCAAAAGTGGAATATTTAATATATTGGCATATAATAATCTCTTCTGAATGTACTACCTAAATAACTAAGGAGAAAGCTGCCATGAGTCCAGACAAACCTTGTACAGAAGATAAAAAGCTATTCTTTATTTATTTGTACAGTCTCAGTTTTATTGTTTTGTTTTTTTAGGATTTTAGATATGGTAGTGCAGATTAAGAATATTTGTTTATTTTTTTTTTTGCTTATTACTCTCTTGCTTATTTTTCTCCAAGAGTTGAATCAAATAAATCTCTTAGTTTGAGCAACAAGTTTATTACTGCTGTTTTCAGTTGCACTGTGGTGGCATTACTCACTCACTCTATTCCTTTTCTCTGTTCAGTATATCTTCCACCCTTAAGTTTATGAAAATTCCTAATTTCCTTGATGCCTCATCCATCCAGACCTGGGGAGCAGAGCCTGTGGTAGCTGCTCAGGAGTGCAAATCAAGCATTTCATGCCCAAAGCTATTACACAGAAATAACTGTCTGGGGTTGCATCATCAGCATTACTGCTGTAGCATGAAGGAGAAAAACAAAACAAATATTAATGGGAGAGATGGAAGGACAGCAATGAACACAAAGACTTGTTAAATCATTGCTGCTGATTTTCCATGGCCTCCCTGTTTCAAATCAACCCAACTATTGACATGCAGGTGTTTCATCTCACATGGACCATCATAGCACCTCAGAGATTTCAGGGGCTTGTCATACGCGGCTGAGTCAGGTAATTAAACTATTTGTTGCAATTAGATAGCATGAATACTGTAGAATCTACTCCTCCTTTCCTTCTAAATTTACAACAGAAATTTTAAAGTGTTTTTTTTGAAAGCAAGGAATTTGACCACCTTGCCCAACAGATGGTAAAAAAAGTCAGGTTTTCATTTTACAAAGGTCAAGTAGAAGTCTCATCAAGGATACGGCAAAATATATCTGACTTGCAGAGCATAAAACCTTCTACTAGTTTTCTGTCAATGACTTCTCGAAAATATATTTAATACATTTATAGCTTTAATACATACCCTAGCCATGGAAGAGTCTAATGGCTGTACAGCTTTCCCTTTCTACTTTAGATTTGATTAGTACATATTCCACAAAACCTAGATCTTTTGGAAAAAAAGTATTCAAAGGAGTGGTTTCAGTGAACATTTATGATTCCTCCTTTTTTTTTTCTCATTAAGTTTGACATTTTTGACACTATACTGTATTACAGGCTATTAGCCTAAAGCAATGATTGGGTAGATTAGATTTTTAGTGAAACACGGAATGGAAAATGCGTGAAAAATTGAAATTACAAGCTTGTATTAGCAGGTTCTTTTCAGAGGGCAGCTCCATCTTTGTTGTACAATGAAGCAACAATAATTTAGACCCTGCAGCTTACATCAGTGTAAGCTGAAAGCCATATCCAACACACCATGACACTGAAGACATCCTCCTCTAAGAAACAGCTCTGTGTAAGCAAATATCAACAAATAAATTTTCCTTTGGGTTTTTTCTCCACTTATACTGCTTCTTACCCTCCTTTTTCCTTCCCATGTCTGCTCCACCAGCAGCCCTGGGCTTCTCAAATGGAGCTGGAAGAGTTTCCCTGCCCACGTGGGACTTGGGGCAGCTCCTGCAACCCTCCCACACCATTCAACCAGAGCCTTTTAATGGCAGAGCAGTCAGGCACCTTCCCTTTGTGCCCTTGAAAAATTTCCCCTTCAAAATCTCAATGCATTAAGTTCACTGTTGCCTTACAGCTCAGAATGGTTCCTCAGACAGCTCATTCTCTGCAAAAACTCTGGCAACTACATCTTGCTGCATTTCATATTTCTTGTACTAAGAAAACGTGCTAGAAAATTCAGGAATATATACTACAATAAACTAGGATGACACAAAGCCAACATTTCCTGATTGAAAAAAGCACTCTCACAGTAGATTTTTTTTTTAATGTATCAGTGTCTTTTTTGCATTGTGTGTGATTTTAATAAGGGAAAATGAATCAGTGGCTGATGGATGGACAGCACTTTCTGAAAGTTGATAAGATGGCAATGATACAGCCACTGAACCATATCCCTACCATCTCATAACAACTTTCATTATAAAACAGACTTACTTTAACTTCATAAGGGATACAACTGTTACTCTTTCTGGCGGAGTAAAAAGAAGCTCCAGCATTTTTAAAGTTCCAAGTTACAAACAGCAGACTTTAATTCACTGCATTTACTCTTAAATTTTCAACTTAACGAAGTCAACCTGCTTTCCACTGCAGAGCAAAAACCTCTATTACTTGCAGGAGGTGGCTACAAAAACTCCATGCTCTCCTTTAATCTGAATTGCAAAGGACAATTGGTCAGCCAAGCAGAGGCCAATATTCTGGGCAGCAGTCAGCATGAAGATGCTGCCCTGTTGGATAGGAGACAGCAGATGGAAGCTATCAAGTACAAGGCACCTCATCTCTTTTCCCAAGCAGGGCAATTCTTAATTAATTTGCAATTTATGAAACTCTCCACGCTCCCAGGAGTCCTCCTAGGGAGCCTTTGCTTGGCTGGTATCTGGGGAGGTGAAAAAAAATACCTCCCTTGGTGCACTGTGCCTATGGCATGACACTGAAGACTCTACAGCACAGAGGAAAATAAGCACATGAGGAAGAAATTAATATCCAAAGCAAAATATCCAAATAGCACTGGGCTAAAAACTAAATAATCGATTCTAAAGGAACTTCAGAATAAGGAGCCTGAACAAACGTTGCATGGAAGGGGAGCAGATACACGACACTATAATGAGCCATTTAGCAAGAAAAGCTCTCCTCTAAAATCAAAGGCAGCAGCTGTCATTTGCTTTTAACTAAAAAGCCCGCTTTCCTTGACACAATATTTAGTCCTTTGCCTGAGCTAGTTATAAGGTATTTCCTAGAATTGGTGGTATCACTTTAAACAACATCAAAAAGGAATGGGAAAGACTTTCAACACTAAACATATTTTTTATATTTCTTTCAATTATTTTTTGAACTACATGCAGTTAGTCAAATGTAAACATTTTGCTTCACAGAGAGGTTCCCTTGAAGAAAAGTATCCTCTGACACAAGCATCACCATTATGCCAGATTAGATCCCTGGCTCACCAAATTACCCATGAGAGTAACTAAAGCCCAACACAATGTAGGTTGTGTTTTAATCCATAAAAACGATCTTTAAATCTCTATCATCACCTCAAGACTGACCTTCACTATAAATTTGTCTTCCCTCTTTGCTCCCTCTTTTGCAAAGCTTTATTCCCACTCTGGAATTCCAGCTAGAACTGTCCTGCTGACTCACTCCTCCACTTCCCTACTGCTTGACTGAAATACTATTTTCAGTATCTTTCCCTAGGATCAGACTGCAGCATGTAAAGAATACTGTTACTCCTTTTCTTGCAACAGCAGATTGAGTCCTGGGCTATTCTCACTCAGATTCTCTTCACTGGTCTCTTACTCGCTGCTTATTTCTCTTTTCATATCTTTCCGCCGTTGTCAATACACAAATGTGTCCCTCTGGATGAATGCCATCTGGAACAGCCTTTTTGCATTGCTTTGCCTCATCAGCTCCAGCTTCTATTAAAATCTCCTTAAAATTGGAATTCTAAAATATAAATATATTTAATATGAACATTACACTGCAATTAAGGCAATAAACTCCATTCGCTTATTTTCCAAAAGTCATGCACAGTTAATTTCAAAACCACAGTCAACCTCAAAGTGTTTGAATGCAACAATTCTGAGTTAGTAAACCTCACTAACAAGAAAATCTTGATTTGTAAGCATTAAGTTTTACATGGTCTGCACATAGACTGAAGCACAAATATATATGTACTAGTCAAAGAGAAAAGCATCCTGTCCCTCTCAGGAGAAACGAGACCCAACAACCCAACACGCTCCTTTTAAATGTTTCATTTGTCCTAGGCTTGTGAAGAATGCCATGCTAATAAATGCTGATAGTCTGTTTTTGCAGAAGCAATCTCCTGGTTCCAAGTGAGTGGTTGGAACAATGCTTTAGCTCCAAACAGGAGGCAGGAGTCATCACTCGGACTGCTGAAGTCAGTGCTCATGTTACGAGCATCTCCACCACGATGTACAGAACAGAGTTTGGTCAAAGAAACAGTGCAAATTTTTGGAACAATCCAAGGGATTACACAAAAAGGACAGGATAGTCTGTATTTTACTTATTACTAATGGAATGCAGCCTGGAAGAAGCTGGGTTTATATCTTTTTACACCTATGTATCTGTTAGCTTCAATCCGAACTGAATTTACACCTCACAGAGTGAACTATGATGGTAACACTCTGGACTAGAATAATTTTCTTCCTCATCTGCATACTTCTCCATCAACCTATTTTCCACCAAGCTGCAGTCCAAGTTTCATCTGTTTTTTCCTAAATGCATTCCTATCTAGCCATGTGCAAAGCACTCTGCTCTCATACACATCTAAATAAATGCACCGAAAGCAGTGTACAGATATTTGCCTGCTTTGCTGAAGCAGAAACAGATGTTGGAGCTTTATCACAAGTGTTTGTCATTGTTGTGGCACATCTTCAGTAATTTCTGATAGATACGGTACTTCACAGTGTGCTGCTATTTCATCTGCTGTAGATTTCCACAGAGAAAGAGGTTTGAAAAGTAATGACAGTCAGAAAAAAACATTAATAATTTTAGTTGTTATGCATTAGCCAGAATTACATTTTAATACACATGGTATTTTCTTTATAAATTAATGACATGCAAGATGCCTAATGAGATCTGACTGACTAAGGTTTTAATTAAAAAAACTGAAGAACACACTGATGATGTACCCACGTTATACCCAAATTCACCTTACAATATAACTTCTGGGGAAGGAGGGGGGGGGAAGAAAAGTAGGCTGATACATAAAAATACTTTTTAAATGTAAATACCTATAGCAAATGGAGACATGTTATTGCTGTCACACATTGAGAAAACATTTTTGGTTATCTTTTAATATACTCAACAAAACATGAGGAGGGAAAAGTGTTGGGGTGGTTCAGCATCCTAGGACAGTGTCAGGGTGCCTTAAGTTTACTCATCAGTGTGCGTTTCATCTTTCCCACAACTAAAATCATCCGAGGCTCCCAAAACCACAGGAAAAGCCCTGGAAATGCTGTAATGAAACCTTAACAAATCTCATTCAAAACTATGAACAACCCCATTTCTCAGTTATCCAGTGTATGGTACCTTTAAGTTCTGGGTGTTTCTACAGCTCAACCAAATTGCATCAGTTGGTCTAGGCAATAAAAGAACAGAAACAAAAAAACCCAAAACCAAAACAACAACAACAAAAAAACACCTACAACAAACAAACAAAAAACCCAATTCAGAAGCCACAAACTGCTTCAGAATGACTCACTGGTGGATCCACTGCATTGCATTTATGCAACCCAACTTCCTATAGTAAACAGGACAGCTCAGACAGAAAAGATATGTACGTTTATAGATTGGCCTAAACATGAAGTACAGCTCATCCTCACTAAAAATGAGATATATTGATACCGTACGGCATTATTAGACACAAAATATGCCTACACAGATGGATCATTCTGTAAGTTTTCTTTCGAGAAAATCACCCCTTTAAATCAAAGGTGACATGTTGATCCAGCCTACAGGATTTCTGCCTTGTTAAGAAAAATCCTGATATTTTGTATACCATGCAAATAATCCAGTATTATATGGTCGATAGAGTTGGTTTTTTTTCCAGAATAATGTGCCTGAAGCAGATTTATGACAAAAGCATCTACTTAACAGAACAAGGGGAATTCTGTATTTGTTTTTATTCATGTGTTCCTAATCAGGCATATGCAAAAAAATCTGCATCTAACAAGACACCAGTTTGACCTGGCATTGTAACAGCCCAAGTATAAACAAACTTACCCTTAACAACAAACCAAAAACCAAAAAACAACAACAAAAAAATAACAAACAAAAAAACCAAAAAAAACCACACCACAGAGGAATTGGTTAGTAGTCAGAAACAATTCAAACTTTAATCAATAATAAATGGCCATTAAAGATTAGCAGCCCCAACAATTTGAGTGAATACATCCTGAATGAAGCCCATTTTCACTATCCACACCTCTCCTGTCAGTGCAAGCAGAGAATGAACCACAGGGAAATTTATTTAAACTCAGCTTCATGGATGGATTACACAGCTAACTCTGTCTCACTAAAGCAAAATCCAAGATATCTATTGAAAATACAGCAGCCCTTTGAAGCCAAGGGGTGTGCTGCAGGTCTCTGCCTGTGTTTCTCTTCTCCGTATTGTCCCCAAAGTTTTAAACACTGATTAAAAAGAAAAAAAAAAAAAAATAGAAAGTCTCCAGTTTGGCCTGAGACTTCTTATCCTGGCCATATAACTCTACATTTCTTTTTCCTGTATGTTGTGTTCATACATGTATCAGATATGTTCAGGAACAGTCACATAGAAGAGTGCCTGGTAATGTCTAGGTTTTAACTTGAAAGTGCAAAAAAAAAGAAAGCAAAAATAAATTACTTTTGACCCATTAGGGCCCAGATGTATCCATTCACTGTCTCTTGATTTTTTTTTTTGTCCTCTGCTTCTTAAAATTCTAATTTTTAATATTTACTCAAATTATTCCACAGCATGAATGCACATATGTTAATTTTTACTTCCATTTATAGCTACAACAATGAACACCAAAGAAATAACCTTTGTGCTAAAGCATTTAATGCCATCATAGCTTCTCTTTTCCATGGGATTGATAACATTTGTTGACATGCTTATGTCCAAATGCTATATGGCTGCCAATTTTTATCTAAATAGAAAAAACTGTGTCAGGGCATAGAAAAAATTTATCATTTCGCACTTTCAGTGACTTTTCTCACCAGTGCGTCTTCAATATTTCTAATATTTCTCTTACTTTTTTAAGATATAAAATAATTTAAATGTATTTGGTTGTGGAAACATAGAATTCTTAAACTGATGTGTGGTATGAAAATTTGTATCCTCATAGTGTAGATTCAAAACTCTACTTGCACCTTTCCTGTGTGAATAGCAGACAAAAATAAACCACTTTGGGAGGAATTTTGAGCAAGTCACTGCCTGGTTTGGCCCACCTATGACTCCTCTCTTGGAATTGCCTTCCCTGGACTGCCTGCCTTGTGCTACATGGTAAGTTTTTAATTGGAAAGAGGCAATTGCCACATCTTAATTATTCTGCAGCCCTTGCTCTGGTCTTCAGGAGATGGGAGCAAATGGCATTTCCCAGCCACACACGGGCAGCCCAGCCTCCAACCAGGTGCTAAGTAAGAACTTTGATTCCATATAATTTTGTCAGGTCAGTTCATAATGACTTAAACAACTTTTTTTAATTTTTTTCTTCCCCACCTGCAAAATTGAACAAAATTTTAAAAGTGCAAGAGACCTTAGTGGAGAAAGGTACAAATGATGCAACTCAATTTATCAGCCTAATCCATATCATGTGAAATCTGATGGATTGTGTGTGGTGGTTCAACAGAGAACATCTCTTGTAATTACTTGCTGACAAGCTTCCCACCAGCCAATAACTATTTGTCTTAATTGACTGTGTGTAATCCTCAAACAGCTGAACCTTCCTCTTTTGATGAATGAATTCTGTTGATAAACCCTTTGTTAACATCTTAAGAGTAAATCCAGAAATTACATATTAGTGGGATATGGAGACAAACAGCACCCTACCCCAAAATAAAAATTCTAACTGTTGTATGTATCTCTATTCAAAAGCTATGGATTTTAACATTAATTACCCCTTTCTCCAAGCTTTAATTTAGTGACAATTACATTAGATTACCTTCCCTTGGGGTCTTCATGGCAAATCTACAGCTAGAGAAACAAGAGCAGATTGTACATGGAGATGATAGAGGCAGTGAATTCTTGTAATGAGGTCTGTATCAAAAAGAAAACCACTCAGCCTTCCACCCAAAAATGCAATCAGAAGAAAAATGCTCAACTCACAAATCTGCTCTGAACAGTGCCAGACTCTGGCCACCCAGGAGAGTACAGGAATTACCATGAACCCCACAGCTAGAAGTCTCCGTACCAAGAGAATATAACAATTTTCAAAGGGGCTAATTTAGAAAATACTTTTTTATTCCCCTCCACTATATCTGTAGCACCCCTCTAATCCCATCACCCTTTCAGAAATAAGAGCTTTCAAGCTCTTCTTTCCTTTTCAGGAGACAACTACAGTAACAAACTGCTCAGCTATAAGAAGAGCTATTCAGAAAGACAAATTGAGTTAAACCCTAAGTGCAGAGAAAATTTTATTAAATACTCAGTTACAGACCAGTCTATATGGGTTTAAATACACATATTTTAAAAACTAACAGAAGTTACCCACAGATTAATGATTGGCAAGATCTTCTATAGTATGTCCATGTTTCAGAAAAATTAGTACTAGTACATTAAGTATTAATATTTATAGAATGTGAATGTTAAAGCATGCTAGTATAATTACATTTTTTTGTTTGAACTATTTTTCTTTAAAAAAAAAAGATTTTAAACCTAACTTTAGATATATTTTTGGTGGAGATCTTTAAAATAAAGATGACTGTCAAATTTTGAATAGATGTAAAAAAGTCTATGAGAAACATCCCCTCTGACCAACACCTTATCAGGAAGGATTTTGTCTGTTTATGCTCTCTCATCTGTGAATTACATTTAAGTTTTTAAATCAGAAAAATGGGCTACTTTCTTGACCTTAATTGTTACACATTTTTAGCTATGAAATCTTTCTGATATTTTCATTATCACCTGTCTAATATCATATCACCCATCTAGCTTTGCAATGCAGTATTGTCTACAGCCTCTGTGCCTTGGGGATGGATTTTTCATTTCATATTGTTTATTCAGACTTTAATGAGATTCTTAAAAGAGCAATCCCTTGGATTGTAATAGAATCCCCCCATAGATCAGTGGGTAGTAAGAAGTGTTTTGACATGACTGCTTTTGCAGAAAGGGAAATTTATGTCCACAAAAGCATGCCAGATAATGAAAGGTGGAAGGAAAAGAAAAGAGAATGAAGCAGCAACAGGCACTCAGATTATATTAAGTGTATAACATCGGAAGATATCAATAAAAGAGAAAAAACCCCACAGAAATGTTACTACGAGTCACACTTTAAAAGAAAATTGTTTTTTCCTCCCTCCTTTTTAAAGGATTCTTTTCCAAAAATTACCGATGATGACAGCTAGAACATACAGGATTCCACAAAACAAAAATGATCAAATTGGCTTGAAAATCTGATAATGAGAGTTACTGGTGTCTAGGATAATAAAATTTAATTTTAAAAACAAGGAACAATTTTTTAACCATCTTCTCTGAAATAGGTGATTCCCCTTGTAAGAATCCCGTGGCTATGACCAGAAACAGAAAACACTTGGTATTGAGCAAATCTTGATATCAAAGGAAAACAATGACTTGGCTCCCCTCAATATACTTTTTGGGCATGTCTATTTTTAGACATGCTTTTGAAAATTTAAGTACCTTTTGAGGAAACAGAAATAATTAGCACGATGCTGATAATAATTCACAAAATATAACTAATTACATTATTTTATGCATTCATTAGTATAAAATGTTTAATTTGGAAAAAAATGAAAACTGTCCAAACTTCTAGGCCACCTGTGGATTCAGCAAGACTTGGCAGGACAACAGAAACCACCAAAATAAACGTTAACTGCTGTGATCAGCCCTGCATTTAATATCTCATGGTACTCTCAAAAGCACAGAAAAATGAGCAAATCACTCTTAAAGCTAATGTTCCCTAAAGGCAAGAGGAAAATGCTATCTGGAAGAGAAGCTGGGGAGAGTAAAAACGGTTGTTCGTACTTCTTAACTAGTAAGTTCCAACTGATTTTCACAGTGCGTTAAAAGAAAAACAAAGGTAATTTTTAACATAAATATAAGCTTTTTAAAATGCTTCTCTAACTTATTTTAGTTTTAGCAATTATTATTAGGCATCTATAATAATATGCAATATTATTGTTTTACACCAATAATACATAATTTTCTTTGCATAATACATAATGTTATGACAGGAAGATTTGAAATTCTTGAAGGAGCAGAAGACATCCAGTTTCCCCATCTTTCCATTACTGAAGTAACACTGTTATTTGCTCTTCTCTCTATTAACATCCAAAGTTGAGAGCTGACCAGTTTACCAAAGTGTCGGGATAGATTAGAAATTTAACTGAGATAAACTTAATTTCTGAATCACAGATTTGCTGAAGGAATTAAACTACTACAATGTATCAGAAAGATATGTGGATACATTTATTCACACACTATGATTTAGCAGATTGCATGTGAATTCACCTTTATTGATTTCAAAATGGTTTAGAGCAGACAGCTCATGGCAATATCCAGATGAGACATGAATTTTATCCTCCAAAATGCCTCAAACATGACTAAGCAACATGAAGTGCTCCCAGCTAGAGGCAGGCCTGGAGTAATTATGAACTAGCTGCTAATTAGGAGCTGTCCAGTGCCTGCTTGATCCCAGCTCAACCTTCACTGCCCTCCCAGCCAAGCTGCAAACTGCAGACAGGGGGAAAGGGGAAGGCAAAGAGTCAAGTGGTTTAGTGTAAATGGGTTAATTGCATTATTTAATTAGTGGCTTGTTATTACTTTTTTTTGTTTTTACTTAGAGTTAGGATTAACAACATGGAGACAAATTTCCCATGTTCAGACTTGGTTGTTTATTACATCTGATCTAAAGTACAGAGTTTTGTAACACTTTTAGTTACCAGCTAAAAGCGAGCAAAATGGAGGCAAATCTAGTTAGTTTCAAGGTCTTTTAAAGCTAAACAGTCTAATAAAGAACTAATAGCTATATTATTGATACTTCTGACTTAATAACTAAACTTCTGTGACTTGCAGTGCAGCACTAATTATTTAATTAAAAACTACTACTTGAAATCATGAAGGAAGAAGACAAAGAGAGACAATGCCCAAGAACTTCCATCTTGTACCTATAACTATATTCTAGAAACCCTAAAATCAAAACCCTTTGCCATGTGAAATTACAGACTCCTATTTTAACTACACACCTGTGATTCTAACTCCATCACTCAAATTTGGAAGCCTTCTCCAAGGCCCCAAGTCAAAAGCAGTGTTCTCCTGGGGGTCCAGTGTCAGAAAGCACAGAAAGCTCAAAAATCCCAGGTTTCTGGGTTCCAACAATTTAGTGGCAGGGTCGTTCTTTATAAACACCTTGAGCCCAGAAATACCCACAGATATCTGCTCTGGGCTGGGGATGAAGTGCACCACAGATGCTGAGACAGCAGAGCTGGCAGCCCTGGTGCAGGAGGATGGTCCAGCAGAGCCCCCAGCAGATGCCTGGGCCAGGTCAGGAGCGCAGCTGCTCGTGGCAAGGCTTCAGCTGACTCTGGGCAGCTCTGGGTACCTATTAGCCTCCACTTAATCCCAGGCAAAACCTGGCCCTGCAAGGCGATGCACCTGAGCTAATAAGCTCCTTCTGGATCCAAAACACAGAGGGAACAGGGGGAACAGCCAGCCTGGGTCCTGCTGGCATGGAACAGAGCCAGCACTAATAAGCTGAGCCCATATGACAGCTTTCATGCTGGGCTATGCTGCACATCCCAACAGTGTGGGTATTTTCAAGGTTTTTTCCCATTATCTGCTGTTTTCTTGCTGACTGCCTGGCATGCCACCGCATTAGCCTGGCCCTAAACCAGCAGACTGTGAGGGAAAAATATGGAAAGGTCTCCTACACATATAATTTGGCTGCTCCTGGCATTAAGGAAGAAAGATTTGGACATTAAAAAAACCCCCAAACTTGCTGGGTTTTTTTTCCTGTGATTGCATATTTCATCATTTTAGAAGTTGCTTCTGCCTGCAGCATGCATTTAATACAATATTAAAAATAAAATGTGTAATACTCCAGTGTTTGAAAAATATGAATGGCATTTTCATTTTATGTTGTGCTTAAAGTAATCCCTACATTAAATGAGTTTATATAAAACATGCTCTGGTGAATTAAAAACTTTCTTGTGAAAAAATATAGATTTTGTAGAAAATGTAGCACAATCCTCTTATTTCTAAGATTATAAAACTGTTATAAATCTCCCACAACTTCTGTTTTATTTTTACTTTGGGGGAAATATAGTGGGTTTCCTTTACTGGAATACAAATCTTGAGGTAAGCGCACAAGATATGCCAACTCATCTTTTAAATCTTATAAGCCTCTATCTGAGCTATAAACTTTTTTGTTGTTGTTGTTTTATGGTGAAGTTTATCTAATTAATGCCTGGAAATCCAGTTATTCTCAAAATATATTTTAGAACACATATATTGCTTTTGTAAGTCATATGTAGCTGAGTTCAAATTCATACTTGTTCCCCGATATGAAATTATTGTACTGCATGCTTCACTGCTCAACACTCCTATTTTCATCATGGGGTGAGGCTTTGGTAACAGACAAGACTAAATGGTCTCAAGTTGTGCCAGAGGAAACTTAGATCAGGCATTAGGAAAAAATTTCTTCACCAGAAAGGTTGTCAAGAATTGGAACAGGCTGCTAAGGGAGGGAGGTGAATCCTGAGGTCCTAAATACCATTCCTGAAGGTATTTAGAAGAGGTATAAATGTGGCACTTATGGACATGATTTATGTTGGACACAGCAGTGCTGAGCTAATGGTTGGACTCCATCTTAAAGGTCTTTGTCACCTGAAATGATTCTGTGACTCCCTATTTTGAAAGGAAACTAAAGCAATCTAAAAGCAAGTCCCTGTGGAGAAATATTACAGAGATGTATAGCGTATGCAATATCCACAGTTCTGCAGAAGACCAGGGAAGCAGATGAGGAATGACAGAGCAAACCTTGCAACTTGCAGCCTTCTGTTAGCATGTCTTTTATTCCAAAGTTATTTCATTAATACTCTTATAAGCACTTCCACTCAGCCTTCAACAGGCGGTTTCGAAACTTTAAGGTGGGCTTTTCCTTGTGTAAAGAGAGACTCCCAAGTAGTTTTATACCAACTCTCCTTTCTGCCACAAGGTTTTTGACTTAAAATTCAGAAAATCTTAAAGCCAGGGGAAAGAACGGTAGGCCACGCAGACAGCACCACAGAATACACAGAACAATTGTTATAAAAGGGATATTTTGTCCCCTCCCTTGATAAACTGAGTGTGGAGTGTTCTTAGACTGCAGTTGAATAAACTCCATTCCTGGAACACACTGTAACTCTGTTCTGTCCCCTTTCCAATTTCTTAAGACTTTTAAGAGTAGATACTGAAAAGTAGGTATATTATGATAGTGACTGCTCTAGCAGTTACCTGTGAAATAAACGTCACCCTCCTAATTTCCATGTAGCACCTTCAGCTTGTATATCATATAATTAAAGCCGTGTCAGAGGCTCACAGTGGGTTATCCAGCACAACAGTAACAATCTGCCTCATTGATGAGACTCTTGATGGAACTCCAAGGTGCTGAGTAACCCAGAAAGGAAAGGGTAAACTACTCAGACATCTGAGCAATTTGTTTCCTTTATTGTCATCTATACCCTTGATTGACAAGCCAGGAGAAAATCCAAGATCTGGCCTTTTTTTCTCAGCAATTCTTATCGTAAAATGCCAAGATCAAAACTTTTGATTTCTGCTCAGGTCTTCTGTGTCTCTTTTCTCCCAAATCCCTCTCAGCTTCCCTTGAGGTGGTTCACACTAAAATGGCATCATGTCCACATCACCTCTCCTAACTCTGCTGTTAGGAAAACAAATTTCAAAGCCACATCTGGCACCAGAGGGTTTGCCCAGAGCTGTGGAGCATCTGGCCAGCTCGTGGTCCTGCAGGAAGGACAGTTCTAAGGTGTGTCCCTCAACCCTGCACACTCTCAGACCACCACAGCTTGCTGGGGATGACTCCCCAGTGCTTGAGCCTCAATCTTTTGTCCTCCTGGGTGTGTGGATAGATTGCTCCATTGAGATTTGCTTCCTCCTGGGAGGCTGAGCAAGTTTCACATTATCCTAGGGTTTCAGCAACAGGAAAAACCTGTTATGGAAATTACTGATGACAAACCACAAGGGTCCTGTGGCCCATCAGTGATTCAATTTTCAGGACATGTTTTTAAAGTTGCAAGATTATTTTGCCTTGATAGATCAACCCAAGACTTCAGACTTTGTGATCACCACAAACGTCTAAGTTTCCAACCTCTAGAGTTGTTTCCTAGAATTTTAATTCTCATTTTAGTTTGCCTAGTTTTCCAGACACCTTTATGATCTGTGAGTATATGTAGTTCAGGCTATTTAAGAAATACAATCATTATATCAGCAGCTCTGAAATATCCATTTCTGCCAGAAATAAATGCGTGGTCAAAGACCTTGACTCACACTTCTCTAAAAATTAGCCGTGTGATAGTCCATTCTTTTCAATCCAGCCAGCTTTGGTTTCAGTGCTATACCTGTTTCTGACTAAGCTAGAATGCCACTAGGCTTGGGTAACAACCTCGTGGCATGAAACACGGTGTTTAAAGTAATAAACCATACATAGCATAAAAAAAAAAAAAGAAAAAAACTACCACCACTTTGTGATTTTCTGAAAGTAGATCTACACAAACCATGAAAATACATACTTTTAAATGACACGTAAAACAATGTTATTGTATAATTAGGATGAAAAATCCTGAATTTCAGTTACAGCATATTATATGTGGGAGACTACTGACAATGTAAATCCCTGCAGGGAGAGATTTGTAAAATTCCCATTACAGCCCATGGTGCACTGCTGTTCACATAGAGAGGGATTTCCTAGAGCTGACATAAAACCACACTTACCTTTGGCTGCCACTGGAGTAAGTGCTAATTCAGCATAAGTGAGGGTTTTATTTGTTTGTTCTGTTTGTCAGAAAGGTACAGGCACACCTGATGCACTGTGAAATATAGGAATTCAGCTTCACTTTTACACACAACTCAAGGGGACATTAAAGATCATCTAGTTGCAATGGAAAATAAAGACAAAAAATAACAGCTTTAGTGCTCACTGTGAAAAGCTTCAGAACCAGTTCAGATGACAACAAAGACCTAGCCACTGGTTTCTGTTCTAAAAGATCTTATTAATATGGTAATTTGCAGTACACAAAATGATCATTGATACATCAGACAAGGATGAGTGCACAACACTGAAATCACAAGTTAAATTTACTATGACCTGGTCATGTATTTTCCTATTTTCAGTCGCAAGACATTTGAATTTGACCCAAAAACAAAAAGAAAATATTTTAATATTTTTCCTTTGCATTAGTTCAGTGCCTGGAAAACAGGCTACTCTGGCAATGTGACCAGTGACATTCAGGTGACAGAGGTGAGGGCAACATGAGGATCTCTGCAGACTGCAACGACAGCAATGGCACATAAAACAGACTGAGAAAAACAGAAAAATTGATCCATCAAGGCAACAGATCCTTTTCCACAAATCAGCCTGCTAATGAAGTAGTTGAGAAAGCTCAGAGTAAGTTTATGTTCTGTCCGTGTTGGACATTAACACACTGACCTTCTAAGCTGGGATTGTCCATGCAAAACTAAAGTGTCAGCAAGGTCAACAATTACACGCATGCACAGCAGCTGCACTATCATTCTTAGTATTTGTCTCCTGACACAGGAAAACGTTAAACTATCCTGTAATGTGAGAGCTGCAGAACTGCAGGAAGCAAAATTACAAAAAAAAAAAAAATCAGTTTTTTTCAAAGCCTCAAACAAGTAAACAAGTGTCGCATTTCAATTGTACAACAATAAACTGATTAAATTTATTCCATATATGTTTTTAACGAGTTTGATATTAAAAATAATGAATAATTAACATAAATGAAGCAGCAATTACTCTTTTTCTGCCTTTCACGTTTACCATAATAATCTATTACAAAAGCCATCAGTGAAAAGCAATAAATATAATCTCACTTCGTTCTGCTGATCAACAGCAATCAGTTAATGGGTTATCATATGAGATACAATCGATAGAACAGGAAATTTAAAGGGAGATGTTTATTGCTACTGAGTACTTCTATTGATATTTTAAATTTATAATTAGAATAACAACTCATTTGCCTTTCATCATAAAAGCAGAAAACATCAGTCTTTCCTTTAGACTTCCAGGTGTAAAAACCCATAATTTTGTTGTGACAGAACTTGTAGGAAGACTAATTTCCCCACCTACTTTAACACAAGAAAATGCTCTAAAATACTACCCTTTAAAAAGTGTTCAAATTTAAAAATAGAGATATTTCAACAGTGTCAAGCAAAGAAATAAGATGCCAAGCACTAAATAATAAAAAAAAAATCTCATATTGTCCATTCAGGAAGGATTTCAATGGGATTTTTATATTATTCTACATACCATGGACTTTATCCAGGAAGATATTTATGCATATTTCTAATCTTATTAAAGGCTTACTCACTGATGAGCTCATTGTATTTCAAGATGTGCTTTTTTTTCTCCTGCCATGGTTCCTTTAGAGTTTTACTTTACAGATAAAATATAAAAATTACAGTAGAAGTAGCCTAATAGGATGCTCCATCTGCAACATTGACATAATAAGGTGTTTCAGAAGATATAAGAAAGTCTCAAGGGGAGATTTCTTCCCAACTCCAGGCAGCTAGCAGATGTCGTTCTTTCTCTTAAAAAAAGAAATTACAGTCTTGTTTTTGAAATTTAGCATGTTCTTGTCTGTTTAATTTCCCCTTCAAAACCATTCTTTTTGAATATTGCTATAGATTTGATTAAGTTTAAATTCTATTTGTTAGAACTACGACATTTAAAATGTAAAAAAAACCACACTAAAACAAAACCAAACCACAATCCCCAAAAAGAATTCACAAGATCAGGATTTAAGAACAGCAGAAGGGAAAAGAAGAATCTACATTTTTGTGTTCCTTCTGGGGAGGAACAGGTCTTGGTCTCTCTGAGAAGTATAAAGAGTTATCATAAGTAAAAGTGGGAGAATGCTGTAGAAATTGTGTAGTTTACTGAAATGGCACTACATAGGCAGCAATTAACAGAAAACAACCTTAGTATTGTCGAAAATAAAACCCAGATACTGAAAGCTAAACCAAAGCTTAAAAATGTACTCTAATTTTTTATCATACTTTTTGGAGAACATTTTGAAAACTTCTGTTGTTTACACAACTCTAACATGCTCTGAAATCCTTCACTCCATAAATACAGATAAGTGAAATTTAAATATTTTTGTACAACTAGACCACCTGTAAACATAAAAATGTTTTAAATACCCTAAATTCTATAGCAACCTCAGTATTATACACTTCAAATTGTACTGTTGAATATCATTCACTGGATGCATCAAGAAGATTTTCCTAGAACCGTACACAGCCTACAAACAATAGAAGTGTATTCCTTGTCTCATCTACTACCATGTAAGTTTAGATATTATTTTCTACCAGCTCTAAATTCGGTTTCCCATACCAGTTCCAGTCTGGCTCAACTTTTTGGGAGGCATTTAGGAATGACTTATAGAATTACCAGTACCATGCTAAAAGGAAGTGTGAATTAAGGGACCCTGGGAGGAATTATGAATCACACAAAAATTAGACGTGCCCTAGTGATAGGAAGCACATGGTGTAGAGGAGCTGTAGTGAAATGAGCCAGGGCACATAAAACATCTGCCTGTGGAAGCTGCAGCACCTCCCAAGCCTTGACTGTGAGCCCGCTCAAGGAACTTGAGCAAAGATGAGCACGAGAAGTTATTCATTCTCATTTGACCTACTTTATCTTCTAATTAGCATTTGGTAATTGGCTGGAAAAAGTCCAATTTCTTGCCCAGTAGCTGCTTCTTAAGGTATGCTGACTGCTTTGGGTTAACGCCTGGGAATATGGCAATCTGTACTACGTGATTTAGGAATAGAAATCTCACCATAATTAAGTGGAATCCAAATACCTAACAGTTACGGATTTTTGATCATTCCAAATGTTACACCACATTGCTAAGGATGACATGAAGAAGCTGCCAGAGTAACTCCAAACAAAGACAAGTAAACAAAGGAGAGAGATCTTGCTCTCCCCCCTTCTGCATTTTAGAATAACAGATCAAACCTGAAAGAGTCAATAAAAGTTTCATAGAGAGAGAAAAGAAGTGAACATTAGTGCACTTGAAACCAATTTCAAACTAAGTACTTTTAAGAATAAGTTTTAATTTCAGGTAAAATAGCAAGAACATTCTGAACAAAAACAAACTAAAACCAACAAGGATAATGGAAAGGGAAAATCTAGATAATCCTACAAAACCACTTGACTGGCAACTCCAACGTTCTACTCCGCAAATCTCAGTCTGAAGGAGCCTCCCCAGGCATGCCATCAAATCTGAAAAAACTCCAGTTGAATGAAGCCTCATCTGACCCTTGAAAATCAGTTCAGCTGAGGAAATAATACAAAATACAGGAAAGTATCTATTCTAACACTTTTTGAAGGTGGGCAATAGTTTTGATTCCTTTTTTTCCCCCCACGAAAGGCATCCCAATGCTTAGTCATGATGAATATTGTAGGGCACCATAAGAACCTTTAAAGCAATGCTTCAGTCTCAACAAGAAATTGGTGACTAAGTAGTGTGGATGCTGCATCCCTTTAACTGAACTGAGGCTGGCAGCATTAACTGGTAAACAAGTAATTATATTGTCACACTGAAAAGAAGTAAGAAGTCTGAAAAGTCAAATAACAAGTGGACTGCAATTTCAGTGGTACCAGTCACAAAGTTTGGATTTCAGTGAAGGTTGATTTGATAATGGAAGGGTAACTGCATCCTTCCAGTTTCATTAAAAAATGTAAAGAAAAGCCTTTCTGGAGATAGAGAAGTGTATTCTACTGAATCTTATCTACTGCAAAGTTCTTATTAAGGATGAGGATTTCAGGTCAATCCTCTAGTTTCAGGAAGTTAATCGAGTGATTAAGCTTTGACTAAAAATTTCAGGGATAAAGTTCTTCCAACTGAGCTTAACCTCAGCATGTGTGATGGAATTAAAACTTACTAAATCCTCACTTGCCAGGAAGACTTGAGTTTGAAACAAAACTGATGAGTTGTTGCTGCCATCTCAACCTAGCACTGTATATAATTAACACAATGACAGGTTAATCATATTCAATTGCTTCTCCTGTTCTCAGTGGCTGCTATACAATATTTCAGAAAATAAAAGCAAATTTGGAACCTGCCCCTGAAAATGCAAATGTAAATACTCAGCTCACTTCTGTTTTGCTCTACAGAATTTAATACATGTGTATTGACCTACCCACATGCATCCACTTGAAACTAATTAGATGGTAAATGTGCCAGAAAATTTGAGGTTCAGTCATGGCTTCTGACACAAATGTGTGATGTACTTTAAAACCTTTGCCTGAAAGATACTGAGTAAGCACAAAAAATAATACTGAGTCCCATTTAACATCAGCTAATCAAAATTTCTGAAAAAAGAAAAAAAAAGTGGAAGAATTTACCAAAGCATAATAAAAAGGGTTCCTTACATATCCTTCAGATATTTTTTATGTTTTGTTGTTTTCTCAGAAAAATATTCAAGTACATGCACAACATTACTTGTGACTTAGTTATAATCACACTACATGTAAAGAGAATTATAATGTTAGGTCTGAACACTGACTGTAACCCATAATGACTGGTGTTACTGTGGTTCAAAGCAGTGAGTGGAGAGAAGTGGTTCAGTCCCACAGGGACAGCCACAAGCCAGGCTGTTCAAAGTGAGTCAACTTCATACAGTTCAAAATTTGATGTATTAGCAGATTTCAGAAAAAAACTTTAGAAAACTTTAGAAAAAACGTTCAGATTACATACAAACTAAAATATACTGAAAATCTTCCTGCTTTTGAGGGAAAAAACAAACAAACAAAAAACCACACACACACAAAAAAAACAACAAACCCACAACAACAACAACAAAAAAGCCAACAATGAAACTGTAAAGGAAACCTCCCAGTGTGACCATTCACAAGACTCTCTGACAGCTACACTCCCAAATGTCACATATTTTCACTGCTGGGACCAAAGCCCCTTCCCACTGGTGGCCCCAGTGACCTGGTGTGTTCCCACTGGATTCCTCACTGACACAGTCAGGCCAGGTTTCCTCACCAGCTCGATCCCAGGTTTCCCAAAGCAGAGCCTTAGACATCTCATTCCATAAAGCTGCAGTAAGACAGAAACAGCCCAAGCTGGTTCCTCTGAGGAGAGATCCCAAAGGAACCCCTGGGCTTTTATCCCCCCACAGTCCAAGCATGCCAAGGTCTCCCTCCTTTTCCCAAGTTCCCCCCTCCTGCTCTGTCTCCTGGCTGGTGACACCCATCTTCGTGCCCTGTTATCAAGGCCTTTTGTCTTGGGCTCTCATACCCAGAGCTCAAGTCTGCATCTCAATCTGCCGGTTAAAAATCAAATTACCAGCACCAAATATATTCCTCAGCAAAAACAAATACCCCAAACATGTTTAAAGGCTCCCTGATCACAAATAAAGCTTATGTAGAGCTGGTTGAAGACACAAGTTCCACTGCACTGTTGCAGCCACGTTTGCCTGAACCTGCACAAGCTGGAAGAAAAGTAATGAGCAGAACCAAACAAGACCTTTGTTTCTTTTCTCCTAATAATTTTCAACACAAAGAGCAGATGGATGAGCTGTCCCTGTGCAATGCCTTACATACAGAGTTGCTGAAGTTTCTGTGGGTTGCAGGCACTGAGTGTGTGCCTTCTTGCCAATTCCAGTTCAGCTCCCACTCCATTTCTGCAGGAATGGTCAGGCCACAGGCATGATGCCATCTTCCAGTGCTCTGAGAAGCCAGCAAGCCCTGCTGCCAGCAAGGCTACTTAGTTCAGGTTGTACACCCATAATTTTGTCTGAAGATAAAATGTCTGAAGCTACAATGCCTCCAACTCCAAAGCTGTCTCACAGTGTGCAAGATTACTATATTTAGCTGTCCCCTTGTTCAATCCCTGAGCCTCTTGGCATATTTCCTGGCTGTGACATCTGCTTATTAATATGGGACAGGAAAGCAGTCCAAAAGTAAAATTGTTTTAGGCCTCCAAGAGCAGTGTTGACCTTATTTCTAATACTACACAAGAACTTCTCTTCCACATCTACTTTAGATTCAGTGTGGGAAAAAACCACGATACCTATAAAACATAGTACAGCTTTACCTAGTAGCAAAAAGGAATATATGGACCTAGAAAAAGAACAAAACACAAATACACAAAACTATCCCCTTGCCACTATAAAAACCCCAAAAAATATTTTTGCATGGCATTTCTTACTGTTCTAGTTCACTTCTCACTGTTCATAGTCTTACTATAAATCAATGCATCTCAAAGTCAGCTCAGAGCTTCACACTTTTCTTAGCACAAAATCTTCCACCCCTACTTTCCTCTTGCTGAGAGTTGGCTGTGACTGTCAGGAATCTTTTCCACATTCCCATCCTCCCTGTCTTTGCACTTTCTTTTTCTGCCATGCTAAACACCAGAGAAGACATTTGGGAGACCCAATTAAAGGTGTGGTTCAAGTGAATTCCCTTTAACAACAGCATGGCTTGAGCAATGCTGGCAAAAATATTTTCAAGGCTTTATATTACTTTATGGATGAGTGTCTTCAATAATGTCAGATCATTATTGTTGGCAACTGAATTGTTACTGGTGTCCCATTCTGATATAAAAGCAAGAGTTGGGGAGGATTCTTTTTGATTAGATTTTTCAGAAGAAAATAAAGTGCAAATGTGGCAATGTTGCATCTGAGAACTGTTTATTGAAAAAAAAAAGGGGTAAGTGTTGCTACTAAAAGAGGATAGGAAAAGGAGCATGGCGTTAGACCTAAAAATGTACATGTGATTAGTTTGTGACAATGACACCTTATTCAGGCTATCAGAAAACCACATCTTAAATAAAAGCAGGAGATTCAAGCACAGGTTTCCCAAACACAAGATGACAGCAAAGGCAAGCACAGGACGATGGTTAAGCTGCCAGGGCTACAAACAAAAATCAGAAATGGACAATTATAGCCAGTAAGGGAGCACAGATTTATGAGCTGAAGAAAAAAAAAAAGTAAGGTTTTACAAGTCAACAAAGATCAAGTTAATAAACTGTGTTTGACAAACAAAAATTAACCAAAGCAGCCACCAGCTGTGGAGGAAGAAACACTCTAAGTCAACATCCCACTTTTCCCAACCAAGAGGAGAAAGAATGAACAAGATCAATAATTTCTGGTGTAGAAGGTGAGGTGCTGATCAATCTCCATAACTCCATACAGCTTTTCTACTGAATTATTACCACCAATGTAAGTGTCAAGACTTTTTACGACAGGTAAGGTTAATACTAGAGAAAGGACTACATATAGAACGTCTGATTCTATCAGTTCTGATTGTCCCATTATTGGGCATGACTTGTCACGTTGCATAATTTGGTCTATAAGAATTATAGACCAAGACAAATTATCATTAGATAAATCAAAGGTTATCATTATACCAAGACAAATAGTTATCTAAGTCTACTTAAGACTTTAATGAGATTAAGAACAAATGCTGGTTTTGCATATACAGTATGTTTCTCTAGGCCACATTAACACAGGGTGCTTGACACAAACCCTGCCCTTAAAGATTACAGTTAAGATGCAAAGTTGTGGCTTGAGATGAGATAAACTTGCCCAGAAGCCTAATTTGCATCTTTATTCTTTTGACCCTACAAATTAATGAGTTAGAAGAAAAAGCTAATGGCTGCTCTCCAGCACGCCATCCATAAGAGACACACATTAGTAAAAGCAACCAAGAACTACATTGCCCTTCCCTGATGGAAACTAACAAAATACTGAACAGTTTCAACCAGATCCAACTGGTTCTGACCAGTGTCAATATGTTCAAAATAGTTCAGACTGGTTTAAACAGGATTGAACCAGTTCAGCCCAGAACAAACTAGTTCTGATCAGTTGAGACTGGTTTGAACTAGATCTGACCATTTCTGACTGCTTCAGACATGTTTAAACTGGTTTCAAAGAAAATACTAGGAATGGTTCCCCAATATCCAATGAAGGCTGAAAATCATAACAGTTTCAAGAATTATTTCCGGAAGGTGGAAAAAATATTGCTAAATTGTCCATTTACGTTTTGGTCATCAGGTCTTCAAATCTCTATTGTAGTTTGCTGGAGTAGCAAGCCATAGAAAATAAAAGAAAAAAGAACGTAAAAATCAAATAATACTGAAAAAAAGAAGCAACTTTTTTTTTTAATGCCTTTAGGCTGCCAAGAACGAAATACAAGTAGAACTACAAAGGATTTTTTTTAAAGATGAGCAAATAAAAGGGTAAAATAATATTGTGATAATTAAAAAAAAAGTTAATAGGGAGGAAGTAAACTAAAAAAATATATATTCTGAGACTGTAGCACTTTGAAATTTCAGTCTTGTATTTAAACCTGTAACTGTGCACATGTGACATGTAAGATGCATCTCTTAATTCATTATATAAGATTTCTTTCAATATATGAAATTATGCCTGTCCTTGGAAGGTTGCAAAGTTTAGCTAGTTTATATTTTATTTAGCACTTATGATCCTAACAGCAGGCTGCCTTAGGCTTCATTTCTACTTAATTCAGAAAAACAACATTCCTTATTCATGTACTGTCTGATCAAAGGCTTACATTTAGCACAACACACGCTAAAAAAAAGGCATATTTTGAGTAGATTTTTTACAGCTAAATAAGAAAGTAAGCCCAGCTCATGGAAAATTTATTAGTTCAGGTCATACTGGTTTTGCAATTTGTACACGAAGTTGTCTTGCCAAATTTAAAGCATTCAAAATCAAAAAGAATGAAGGAATGGTATGATATGGAAACATAAGAGCATAAACATAGGCATAACAACAAATGGATAGAAAATAAAAGTGAGGTGAGGCTTCTTTTCTTGAGTGGTTCATGTTTGCATTTATTTACATTATTTGCATGCTGACTAAAACCGCTTTGGGCAGAAAGGATTCCAGGCATTCACATAATTGCGTTTGTGCTGATGGGTCTTTGGGCCCAGCAGTCACAAGACTGCACAGACAGAGGGAAATGCCAATTACTTTGCCTTGAGTGTTATGGGCAGATTGCTTGTACTTAGACAAGCCTGCATGTCACATCAGTCACCACCTGTCAAGGTAACAAAACTCAAGTTCTACTTACACCACGGGGTAGAATAAGGTCAAGTCAATCACATTCAATTTCTAGGATGGTTTAAATACCTGGTACACCTCATACAGCCACTGACAAAGCAAATAAATGGTCTGCGCAGTTACAAAAATTATTACCTCTTAAATTCTAATTCCCTTGAATTTGATTTGATGGTCTACCTGACCTCTGATACCCTCTCAGGAGTTTTGCAATCAAGATGCCTCAGCTCCCAGCAGCGCTCATGGTGGAGGTAGAATACATTTGAGATAATTTGCAGCTAACCAGCAAAACAAATTCTGGCTGAGCTTTTATTCGTTTTGCTGTGCTAAATCTAATAAGCAGATGCAGTTTTATCTAGTCAAAGATACAAGCAAAGAGGTTATTTTAAGGACCTGTTAACTGACAGTGCTTCTGGACTAGAATTAAGGTCATGGAGCTGAAGAGAAGCACCATCCTGGCTTACACTGTTCTGGTGCCAGCTTTATTTTACTTGAAATACAAGTTTGTTATGCTTGACAAACTGAGTGTGACCAGAAACACTTAATTTGTTTTATTTCAGCTGCTGCTGAGGAGACAGGCACAAAAGCGTTCAATCCAGTATTGAATGAGTTTGGTTTGCTTAATTTCTTACTTCTGTTAAATATCTACCTGCCTACAAGGACAGGAAAATGGCAACATTTGTAAAGTTTCAGGTTCACACATGATAAACAGGAAGAAAAATAAAGAAATTCTTGCAACAATTTAAATTTTAGATTTCATCGATGATTAAAGCAATAATTTTCTCCATTTTAGAACATTTCCAACTTTCTGCTTATTTAATAACTACCTCTCCTAATAGCCTGCTGTCCACTTATCAAAAGCAAACATTTCCTTAGATATGAATATGAAACCTCACTTAAAGCTATAAATTTTGACCAGAGGTTCTTCACTGGGAATTTCTCTTCTTCAATCATTGTGAAAGAGACCCTAGCACATCTTAAAGTAATTTTTTCCCAGAATTTAAGAGAAAAATCTGAAGGAGAAACAATTTGGATATAAATTATCATTTGTTCTTACAGCTGGCCTTACAGGCCTTCCAAAATATTTGTCTGCAGGTTCCCAACAGCAGGAGCTGGAGTAATCTGTCCTGTTCTTTAGTCAAAAGAATGGATCCCTCGATCCAGATCTATTTAGTCCTTGAATTACTTTGCACATGCATTGATTCCTTGTCAGACTTTCACTGGTTTTGACTGAAATTCCCTTTTTCCTATGTTCAGTGTATGTTATCAATTCTGTTAGTTCAGAAAGTCCATTTCACTCTTGCTTATTGTTAACTCTCTCTTTCTTTCATTTTGTCCAAGAAGCTAAATAAGACAACAAAAATCCTAGGATCAACAAAGCTGTGTTTTTTCCTCTATGAAAGAGATGAGTCTTTAAAAACCCCTATAAGGTCTTATTAAGGATTAAAAGAGGATTTCTGAGCAACAACAATAGAGTTTATACCTGATTTTTGAAATAACATTTAACTACACCCATTGTCTCCAAATCGGCATTGCTGGCACTTATTCTGGACAAGGCAATTTCTTTCTCAGGATTCAGCCCTTGACTTGTGTTGATCACAAACCTGGAGTGTCAAGTGTTGCTTCAGCATCCCTTGGCCACCACACAGGTGGCCCAGCAGCCACACGGATGGGCTGGGCTGCTGTCACTGCTCCATGTGCCCCAACACTGCAACCCCAACACCACGGGCATCAAGCGCCATGTCCAATATCCCCTCACTTTTTATTTTCCCCCATTATATGCCACACATTTTATCAGATATATGCTTTTTCTAGCTGTGTGACCCCGAATTTGTGGTCCCTCATGTATGTTCTCTAGTTTTGAATCAAGATTTTAGATTTGCTTCTCCTTCCTATGTTTTATTATTCTGCTGATTTCACATGCTAACTGAAAATGGAATTAACTTTCTGGTTTGCTTTCTCAGTGAGGCAAATTGAATTTGTTACCTCCACCTCAAATTAATACAATACAGCTTGGAAAAAAATATTTCATATATACTTGGACAACTTGTAACACACTTCATATCACTAGTTGGCATATGAATAATTCAAATTCAATTACTCAGTGACAGAGTCACTATACAAACTGCAAAAAAAATTAATTGTTTATTTCTTAGTGTGAAGGAAGATACCCTATATTCAGCATCTGAAATAGTGTAGTGAGTAGATATAGGAACAGAAAGTTTTAGTAACAACAGGAGGACAAAAAGAATGTTGTTTACTTGCACAGTTCTGGGTTCCTGGCATTTCAGCTGAACAAAGTTTAAGCCATAGATGAACTGATTATTTTACCTCCAGAGTAGAAATTTGATTTGACCCTCACCCACAGAAAAGACAGTTCTTAAAAGATGAGGCTTTTTCTAAAATAATTGTGACAAAGCAAGCAAATTAGCAACCAATTTCATAAATGAGCATATCTTTGGCAAGAGGGAAGTCTGCCAACTTTTGGGAAAACCTGGAGACCTCAAACATATATTGCTGTCCTTAAAACTGTTGAACCCCACACCATCCCCCCCAAAACAAAACAAAAAAACAATAACAAAACAACAAATAGAACAGTTTGACTCTAAGCACCTACACTTCAGTCTTTGCCAAGGGAGGAAGGAAAGTTTGTGTTTGCCCTTTGAGGGGGAAAGAAAGTTGACACAGAAGTCACTGGAAAATGGGCAGTCAGTTTGAAGCAGAGTTGCTAAATCCATTAGGTACTTCAAGAATGGACACAAAATCTCATGTTTTCATATTAAATTTGCTTTTCACTTGCCTAGTAAAAACATGCAAGCTTAAAGCATTTGAGGATTAGATACTAAGGAGACAAGAAGAAAGGTCAGAACTTCTTTTAAGTCCAAAAAAGTAACTTGGGTTACTGTCTAACTTCATTTTTAAGAGAGACATAAAACTTAGCATAGGTACAGGAGAAAGATAAGACAGTGACACATTTAGATCTACATGGTGATAAGCCTACCCATGCTATTGAACTGCAGAAATGGTCACTATTTGTTACCACACAATGCTGAGTATTTATGCAAACAAACTCACATCTGCTCACATTTTTCAAGGCAAAAATTTATCCACTTGGAAAGGCTTGCATTTCAATTTGGGGTTTTTTAGGTTTTTTAGTTTGTGTTGTTTTTTTTTTAACCAAACATATATGTAGCCTTTGCTTCATTCCAATAAAGTTTTGAGGTTCCCTTGATATGGGAAAAGATCACTCCAACCCAACAAGAGAAAAATTTTTACTAAGTACTTGAAATTACTAATGGGACAGAAAAGCGTGATAACATATACATGGGAAGGAGGGGGAAAGGGAAAAAAAAAAGAGAAACCCAACTCAACCCACAAAGCCCTATTTCCCTATTTTTGCCCCTCTCAGCAGAAACACTTCCTGCATGCTTGGACTGAAGTCCCTGTTAGTTCTTCTGATACAGTTTGCCCAGGGAAATGCACAGACATTAGCCCTGATGATTAAATGCCACAAAACAACATTCAGATATAGATTTGGCTTTAAATTACAGATGATAATTCTGCATATTTTCCTTTTCCGCTGTTTAGTTCTTCAGTGAAAACTGAACAGTTATACAGTTATGTTTCAAGAAATTTCATTTCACATTTAAATTCAGTTCTTTCAGAATGTTATTAACTTTGAGACTAAAGCAAAAGCTTTGAATAAAATGTTCAGTAATAAGATTAGAAAAAGCATTTGTTAAATAGTTAAAACTCAATTAAAATAAAAGGAAAAATTTCACTTTTAGAGAAGAAAAATATCACAGACGTGGTCTGTAAGACTATCCTAAAATATGTATTAAAATAATTCAAATTATAGTGATTTTTTTACAGCTAAAATTATGCTGCCATGGGTGGCATGGAACCTTATGGAGTTTTGCTTTCAACATTTTGTTAGTGAACTGCATCCAAATATCCTAAAAACAACAGTTCTACAAAAACAGGGTTTATTGTGAATCAGTGATTGATTCTATAAGCTGCAGAAATAAATAAAATAAAATAAACTTGAATTTTATTTTTTTTTTTAAATGGAGAAGTTCGATGTGGCAACAAAACCAAATGCAAATAAAAGCATTGCTGGTGCCATTGCCAAGATTAGTCAGAATTAGTCAGACTTTGCCTTCTAAGAGGTGATTTTGGTAGCGGTGATAAATTCAACTAAAACATGATGTATGCAAACTAGAATTAAATGAGCTGGATTACCTGCAAATTGGAATACATCTTATTTGTTATTTCCTCACATGCAAAAGCAAAGATAACATTTTAAAAGGCATGGACAACATTACAATTTATTACTGCAGCACAGTCATGACCTGCTGTACAAAGAATTTATGCAGCTGCAGAAAAATCCCTGCTTAATTATCCTTTCTAGGTTAGGTTCCTTCATAACTCCACTGCACAGTCCTGGCTGCACCAATCCCAAATTCTCCAGTCTGTAGGCCAGGGACAACAACAGCCCCAGGGTTTGGTTTATAAGGGTACCTGCAGAGGGCTGCAGACAGGCTGGCACAGCCACTCTGAGGTGTGAACTGGTCCTGTTTGCAAAGCAGGTGCTAATGAAATTGCAAAATGATAGCAATTTAAAAGTCAGCATTAATAGTTCTGCTGCCGAAAAGGACAGAAGGAAAAAGTCACTGGTGAATCTGTTGTTACTGAATGCAGCAGCAAGGATACAGTGGATGGAAGAGGCAACACAACGCTTCTACCAAAGGCTGCTGGAAGTGGCAAGGAGCAATGAATAATTTCCCATCTTATGCCCATCTTCCCATTATTTATCTTATTCCAAGACAAACATGAGAGGAACAGACATAAATTTATGGAACTGCCTACTGTGGCATGATTGGACCAACGGAATCAATGAAACAAAGGCCTGAAGGAAAAAAAAATAAATCTCTTCTTTTTTACAGCAGATTGCTTATAAAATGATGCTGGTACTGACCATCAAGGGCTAGAGAGCAGGCATCATCCAAACAGGACACAAGTCATAGAATCACAGAATGGTTTGGGCTGGAAGGGACCTGAAGATCATCCAGTTCCAAACCCCTCTGTCATGGGCAGGGACACCTTCCACTAAATCAGGCTGCTCAGATCTCCATCCAACCTGGCCTGAACACCTTCAGGGATGGGGCATCCACAACCCTCTGGGGAACCTATCCCAATGCCTCACCACCCTCACTGTGAGGAATTTAATTTTAATATCTAATATAAATCCACCCTTTTGAAGTTTGAAAACATTACCTTTTGTTTTATAACTACCTATCCTCACAAAAAGAATACAACAGCCCTGTAAAGTGAACACAGCACAAAATGCTGGGGTTGCCCTCGTTCCACCAACTTCAATCCTCTTGCATTTCATTATTTCAAGCCTAGGAGTATTTCAGATATTTTGTTCTCCTGCTGTTTGCTCACCCCCAGGAGCAGCCACCTCTGCCATAGCACAGCTCCCTCCTCCAGAACCTGGAGGGATGGGGGGACAGGACTGATGTCCCTTGGTCCCCCCCCACCCCCCAAGCTGCATCCAGGACGTAGCAAACACATGTTGGAGACTAAAAAAGAATATTTCCCACATAAACCATAGCCTGAGCAGCCTATGGATAACAGGGCTGTCCACAAAGTTATCCATGTGGATAACTCATATTGTTTTTTAAATGTAGCCATAGTTTTTTGACAGTATCTTAATTGTTTTTTTGAAATACCACTTACCCTCTAAGTTCTCAACTACTCTGCAATAAAATTCCCCACGAGGTGTTATCAACATTCAAATATCCCACTCATTTAAATAAGGTGCTGTTATAATACAGTGAGCACATCATCACATAATTCCACAAAATTTGTTGTAGATATTTAAAACTGATTACATTTTTTTTTTGTTTGAGAAAGCAATTTGTGCAGGAGCTTCATCCTATAAGCAATATTCTTAGCTGAGATTATATAGTCCCTTCCAAACAATGTGTGGTAAATTGTTGATTATAGTCAATTAAAGGATATAATATGAAGTGCTTTTATGCTACACAGTTCTTTCAACCATGGGAAATAACTAGCAAATGCTATCAAACAACAAAACCTATGAAAACTTGTTAAAAGCAATAACACACCTTGCACACAGTGGATGAGTCGTAGAGATTCTTTAAATCCAAAACCATTCTGGCACCTGTGTGCCCACAGTACAAGTCTTCACATTACAGAAATGATCAAAGCAGTGCTCTATTAGCAATTTCAGCTAAAGCAATTGTCATTTTTTTCTCTTCACTTTTTGAGGCTTGATGTTACTTCATGTTAAAAAAAAAAAAAGGAAAAAAATCGAACCCATGAGTGCAATGTTCCCAGCCTTTTGCAGGGAAAAGAGAAAACAGATGGTGTCTTTTTCAGTGATAAACTAGATAACCTGTATTCCCTTCTAGAGATGCCAGTCTTGGTCTTCCTATGTTTTATCTTATCTGGCACATCAGTTGCAATATCATCCTGTTTTTATCACCAGCTCTCCAGAAAACCACCAATGTCTGGCACACTGCTTTGTGAATTAAATGCAAAATTGGATGGTTTAACCTGCTTTGTTCAACTCTGTAATACAGGACTACAGAGAGTTTTCTGAAGGGATCTTTCACAGTGGATTTTCTTAGTTTTATTAGCTTTATGTGTCAAAGTGAAAGGTTTAAACAAACTCTTCAGAAGATTTTACCACTGTAAATAGAAACAAATGAGAACAGGTTAATCAACCACATTCAGCAAATAACTGATGGAACAACAAAGAGCAACAATAATAAACAAACATCTATGTTAATTGATTCTGCCAAGTGCCTTTTCATTAATACCAGATCATACTTCTAGAGTACATCAATAAGTATAAGCAACACACAGTCTTCAAGAATGAGCAATCACTGCTGTTAACAAGCAGAACGTTCTAATGATTGCTTCCTCGCTTAAACATTTGAATAAAGAAGCCCCTCCACTGGAACAGGAATAATGACACTTCATTTCACTGGCTATCTCTGATCTGTTCTAGGTAGCATTAAGCCAGGACAGGAAGAGCTTGTGGTGCACTCTGGAGGATGCTCCACAGTGTTTGCCATCCATGAGGACCTCTGGTTCTCCTCAAAACCAAAGTGAGCGTAGACCAACTCAGAATCAGGGCACAGGCTTGAATCTAGAGTCAGGAAAGCTTCAAAACCAGGCAATCTCCTCAAAACCATGCCATTCTTAAGTGAGCCTAGACCAACTCAGAGTCAGGGCCTAAATCCAGTCAGTTCCTGGGTGCCATGGTGGAACCTCACTCTGGCTGCCTGGAGCTCAACAGTGAGACTGTACTCACTGCTTTCCTCAATGAGCTTCTGAAAGGATTAGATAGTTAATATTTTAAAACCTTTAAAAGATTAAAAACTTGTAAAAGACTTGCAAAGTGACCTTGCAAGTTTGAGTTGTTTACAAACTTCACTTCATGAACTCAATTTGTTTATGTTTCCAGGTGTGACAAAGATATACTTCAGTCTTTGGAAATTAGGATGCATATTACATTTGTCCCCTCAAATATTGTAAATCTATAATACTACTGCGCACATAAAAAATACATAACCAGAACTCCATTTTCTGATCAAAATCTAATTTCATGCCCAGCTTTTTATTTGCTTATACCAGTACTACAATAGAATAAATATGCCCATAGACCAAGTCGCCTCACAGTTTGAAGTTAAAAAATATGGGGGAAAAAAGTATACATGCAGATTTGCATCTATTTAATCACAAATAAAACCCATTGCATTTTCTTGCTGTCTGGAACTGTACCATGTTACCTTAATCATCAACAGAAGGCAAAAAACTATTTCACAAATGTTTCAAAAAAGCACTCAAAATGTAGATTTCAATGTGCTGACTAAAGCTGGCGCAAACTGCTAAACAAATAAAACAACTGAACCTTTGTTATTGATAGAGAGCACTCAGACAGCCCCAGGGTTCAGCAGAATACTAAACAGATTACTGGAACCACAACCACACCGCTCGCGAGCCGTGCCGACTTCATTCTCAGGGTTTTGTACAAGGTGGGAAATTCTGTTATTTTACAGAGAGCTGATAAATGAGCTAGCAGTAATGTTTTTTTCCCAGCATTTTCTTCTCTAGGTTCTGTTAGCTATTTCACAGTAACGCATGTGCAACAAAATCCTTAGAATTACATCCCTGTACCCCAAAATGCCTCAATGGATGCTACATATATAGATCCCATCAGAGGTGACAGAGACACTTCCACCTCCTTCTTCATTAAGCAACACAGCTACAAGACATGCTCTCTTTTTGAGGCCATATCTCATGCTACATAAACTGCTTTAAAATAATAAAAATGGTTACTGTTCAGACAGATCAATTTTCCGATGTATTTCACCTTTAGTGCCACTAACAATTAAGGCAGTAAAGGTTTCCCAGACTACCACTGCTTCTTCAAACATTCTTCCTGAGTGAACAGCTTCAAAATCAATGCAAATGCTTTTCCAACAGTGTGAGCTGTTTGGTGATGTCCAGAATAAGAAGTGTGGGCCAACTGGAAGCAAATATGTAAGAAGAAACAGCTGGCAAAGAAGATCTGCTATCTGTGTCTCACCCATTTCCACAACAAATCTTGCCTCTCATCAGCTGTTGGAAGCTGGAAAACCACACTGAACACCGCTAGAGAATTATACAGATTCTTGTTACTGCAACTCCACAACTTGTCAGAAAGATTCTTTCAACTACAAATAAGAACATGATTAGTTTTAAAACATTTATGTGATAGATTCCTAACATAGACGGGTTGATTCTCTGATTAAACAAGGTTAAAATATGGAGAACCCAGGATGCTCAAACTTGTGTGGAGTTCTGTGAGAGAAAACAACTAGTCTGGAAAACATTCCTTAAACATAACTAAGAAAACAACCAGCAAGAAGCACCTGCTGCCATCAAGCAAAGCACATTGTCACTCTGCGGGCAAGCTATTCCAGCTGGAAACAAAGCAGAATTTCATTTAAATAAGTATAAAGGTCTCAAATGAAGGCATTATTAGTTAAATTATCAACACACATATAATAATTTATATGCTATATTTTCACATGATAGTTAAGCCTCCAAAATACTAGGTTATTGTTCCCAATTCTAAATATAAATTTTAGAAATATGTAGTAAAATAGAACAAAAGTTTCCTGTTCACACTAACACAGTTGAAGTGGGGGGAGATATTTTTACAATACAGTTTTAAAGACTTGCAAATTTGTAAACTGCAAATGAAGATTTCTAAAAGCTGTTCATTACTTGTTCAGGTGATCTGAATTACTTATTAAGAAAGCTAATCTATTTCTTCAAGGATTTAGTACTAAGTATGTCATGTAACCATGACTCAGTCAGCATTTATTCTGATATAAGAAGTGTTTATATTTCACTTACAGAAATATCACATTCTTGAGATCTGAAGATTGTTTAGCTGCTGCTCTGTGTGCACAAAATTGGTCTCATTCCCAGGAGCATTCAATACTATTGTATTTTCCATTACTTATTAGTGATGGGATTTATTACTTGAAGAATCTGCCAGATACTTACCATTGGTACTCTAAGAGTAATATTTTAGCTCCATCACTATTCAGTGTTAGCTCAAATGCTCATATTTAATAGCTGCAATATTTACGCAATGTGCTCTTTAGAACATCGTGTCAGAACCAAAGAAATTAGGAAGAAAACACGTAAACAACTAATCTGTCATTTTATGGCTGTTCCCCACTGCAGCATTTTCCACTTGCCCGCTCTAACAAACTTAAAAATTTCCAACTTAGCTGCTGAGAGCCCAACCCACAGCCCCAGGGGCTCCTGGGCTGCTCCAGCTGCCACCACCTTCCTCTGCCACCTTCTTCCATGGCTTATACACATTTGGTTTGATATTGATTATCAGCCTTTTTTTCCCCCCGACCTAACTGCTTCTAACTTTCTTTAAGTATTTTATCCATCTTCCAAATTCTCCTTGTGAGATCTAATTGGACTCCATTTCCTTGAAGCCCAAGCTCACTGTGGTACCTCTGCAGTTTCTAATCTCTCTGTGGACCCTGCACATTTTTCTTTTTTTCTGAAAACTTCCAAGTATTTCCATCTCCCCACAGTTTAGTATTACACGTAAATTTTATTAGCATGGTGTTAAACACTCTCTCCCAGATCATTAATAAAGACATTAAAAATGACTGGTTCTAGCAGTGATCCCTGTAGTACCCTCAAGACACCCCTTGTTTGCAGTGTTTCAGCCAGCTTTTAATCCACATGACAGTGCTCTTATCCAAGCCAATTTGAATTAATTTTGCAAGTCAGGCTTAGCAAAGCAACAGCCAGTCTTTTGCAAAAATCCAATATTACCACACTTATTTCTTCCATATTCCCCTACCCCAAGTTTTGCAGGTTTTTGAATGAACTAAAACAGTAAGCTTTATTTACCAAGTTAATTGGCAGCTATATGCTATATATTTGCTCTATCATATCCTTTGGAATTTGTATCATTTTTTTAGTCCTACATCTGCTTTTTGCCTGGTATTTTACATTTCCTTCATAGCTTCTCATATTTTAGAAATGATAGGCAGTGCTGTAGTAGACACTGCCTTGCCAAGTACTGATCTGATAACTAAGTGGTAAGGAGTGTAGCCTCAGGTTCTACAGAGAAAGCAAAAGTAGGTTTATCTAGGAAATTAATTTGTATGACCACTGACAAGATTTCAGAATAAGCTGTAGGACACTGTAGTTCTACAGAAATGGAGTTTAGACCAAACTAATCCATTTTCAACATAAACAAGCCTTCACAACAGAAATCGTAAAGGTAAATATCAAAAGTCATAATATATGTCAATTGCTGAATAAATAATAAATAAGGAATATCTGCACCTTCCTGTGTGACTGTACATGTAGTTAAAGGGATTTTCAAGTTGTACAATTTCCAGCTTTTTATCTGTAATTATGAATAATTTTACAGGATTTTAACTTACTAATTTTCTAATTATAGATATTTTTTTCTCAATTTGCCTTGTCAAAGAGTCCTACTTAAACTTGATTTCAGTATCCCAGACAAGTGATCTCCTATATTTGGTAACTTGTCTGGGATTTTGTGTGCACATGCCTTAACCCATGGCTGTAAAATGGATCTCTGAAGATTTTTAGTTGACTTCACCATATCGTCATGTTTAAAAAATACTAAATCTAAAAAGCAGTGATAACCATCATAATTTATCAACTTCTTCAATAGTATGAGTTTTAATGTTCTCACATGCCCTAAACTCCTTATTTCTAAATTTCTTCCAAAATAAATTCCTAAACATTGATGTCCTCATATCACTACATTATGCAAAATCACCCTGAATTTTGATGACTGCAAATAGACAACATTCAGTAGCTCCATACACATTTAAATTTTACACAGGGTTCTAAGAACCACCACAAGAATCAGACTTAAAACTCTAGTCTTGCCATGATGGGCTATGCAGTTTTAGTAATATTCACTTCGATAAAGCAAAGGTCTGATATTATCCTGACACACATAAGACTCTCTCTGTAAGAATTAACAAAATAATGGACATGAAATACAACTGGCTTTATTAAAAGCAATGTGTTTTCCTTTTCAAGGGGCAAGGAGTTTTTTTCAGTACAGTGGAAGTTAGAGATATGTGAGGAGGCATGATACAGAAATGTTTAGTTCTGTGCTACTGGAGTCTACACACTTCATGAAGAAATACATAAACTCTTCTTTATCAAGTGCTTCCTTATCATCAGTGCACTCAGTAGCCCATTATGAAGAAATTATATTTAATCTTGAAGGCTGAAGATTTCAAGCTTACTTGTTTAGTTTTATTAAGTGCCTACAAATATCCCTTTTTTAATGTATACTAAGGATCGTCTCAATTACTGCCTGCTTAAGACTCCCATTCTAAGAAGTTTTCTGTTAAAAGAAGGGAAAAAATGAGTTTATAACTTCTCCTTATCTGTGAGATAGGGAGCAGTTATTCCTTCTGTCCTTCTGCTGGACAACAAGCACCACACTGTGTTGCTGGCAAACATCTGATCTGCAGATCACTTCCTATATTTCTGGGTAAAGTGGATGAAGAGAGACCACTTCACTTACTGCAAAGAATGTATGGCACAAACACATTGCAATCGTAATTTTTTTGCTCTTGTAATTACCAATTTCACTTTGTGCTTTTATATTGCCAGCTACATCCACTGGCTTATCTGTATGTATTTTCCATCACTGACATCCAGAATATTTTGGTGCTTTCTGTGGGAATCTGATCCTATTCCTTCCTCCCTGCTCTATTTCCTCCTGTAGTGCTTTCTCATATCCTATTGCAAGGCTGTGTTGCAGGATTGTGCCAACTGCTATTCAGTCATGATCTTGCACAAACAATTCATATAAAATCAAGAAAAAAATAGGTGAAATTAGCAACATAGGACCAGCACTGTGCTCTCAAGGCAATCACAGTTCTCCTGGTCTTGTTTTTGACAGATCTCCTGGGCCTGATGGTTGTGCTACACCTGAAAGAAGGAACTTGTGTGGGCTGAGAGGTGAGAAGAACAAGATATTCTAGATCTTGGAGATTTCTCCTTCTCCATGACTACAGGCATCTTTCCCACCAACTGAAATAAAGGAAACCAGAAGCTGCCCCTTTTTTGTTCTCTAGAGCTTCATTCTGATTAATCAGAATCTCATAGGCAGATCTCTCTTTCCCTCCAACAAAATTAAGTAGTTCAAAGTCCTTGCTGTCAAAAGTTCCTTTTGTTCTCCTCATGTTATTCTGTATCAAAAGCATATCCCTGTACACACTTAAAAGCAGATATTGCATGATGGAATGCATTATCCACTGCTCACACTTGATAAGCATTTTTACATAAGTTTCATGTTCAAATTTCAGGGATTTTTGTTGAGCAATTGCTGTAGGTACAAACTCCTTAAAGTGTCCGCTGGGGACATCTGTCTTCCCAATTTCATCATTTCAAGTGAATATAATACTCATGTCCCCAGGTAAAAGTCATGATGCAATCCTGTCAGACAGTTGCTGTACTTTGTGCAGTGTGGGTGTGAGAGCCAATTTTGTCCTTAGATTCAGAGGCTTCATTAACAGTCTTAACACATTCACTGCAGCTTTCTAATTCCTTTCAGGCTTTAACACTTAAGCTACTGCCAAAAAAAAAAAAAAAGGAAGTTCATATACAGAAAATTTTATTTCTCTAACCCAAATAAAGCAGATCTTTTAGATGATGCTAAATGCCACATTACAGCACATCATTCCACTGAAATGAAATTTATGGGAAATAAATCATAGCTAGTAAAGGCTGTAAATCACTATTTTGGGCAATTCATCCTGGTATAAAATATGTGAAACTGAATTGAGTTGCATAGAAAAATAGAATGAAAATTATGTGTCGTTTATACAAAGGCATATGAACATCAACATAATGCATGTTCCATCACTTGGCTATTATGCCTTTATATTCTAAGAATTTCATCATGTGACAGTATATTCACTAGAAAATTCAATAATTAAAATACATTGAAAAATAACCCATTGTTTTCTTCCCCCAGGTATTTCTGGGGAAAAAAAAAGAAACAAAAAAACAACAAAACAAAAAAAACCCACACCCCACTAAAATTACTGAATTTAGAGAAAAATCAATCTTGAAACTCTCTGCAATATTTTTTTGTATATGTCACTTAAAGGATGAGAAAAAAAAAATAAATTAGCCCTTTTTGTGGGTCATGCAAAGCTTCCACGCACAAAAAATATTTTCAGCAACTCATATGTTGCATGAGAGAACTAATTATATTTTATTACTTAAAAATTGTCCATGATATCAAATGATAATACAGATAACCAAACTTGTACATATTGCTGTTTTGGAGCTAGGAGAATTAAAATTCTGCATCTAAATATTAAAGAATCCAGCTGTATTTCAAATTAATGTGAAAAGTTACAGCTATATTCTCAACTTCGGTAAAAAAGGGAAGCTTTGCAGCTATCCTGATATTACTTGCTGATTCATTTCTGTTCCTTTTCATGCTCACTCATCCTAACCCAAAGGCTGCTTCTTTTTGATTCTAACTTTATGAGTGAAGTAATACAAGAAATTTTAAATTATGGATGAACATGACTGCAGTTAGCCTTGCTCCACAAAAAATGACTTCCAACAGCTGCAAAACACAGCATTTCTAGCAGCACTGGGGGATGGTTGGTGTAGGAGTCACTTGTGGGAGTTTTGCTTTCCACAAACAGGTATTTACCTGGATGGGTGTCTCCCAACAGCAACTCCTGTTATTTTCAGGCTGAGGCCATTCACAGAACAAAGGGACCCAAACTGGCTGAAGAACCAAGGTCAATTAACTGGACTACACTACACAAACATTTTCTAGGTGCTCCTACATTACTCCTTGGGAGCAGCAGCAAAAATCCCAAAGCAATGCAAGATGAAAGCTAATTTCTGTCAGAAACCAAAGACACTTTTTCTTATAGTGAATCATGTCCCCTCATAGGCTGCATTTATCAATACACTGAGAAATTAAAAACTTGTCCCTTTGTGTAAACTACAGATATTTTGGGGATGAACAAAATACTTAGGGGATCCAAAGCTGAAGCAACAAGAACAAGGCAAGTTCAGATTTTTTTTTGTTAAATAAGCATAACTATGAGACAGAAGAAAGGAGACATAAGACATTCATTTTTCAAGACCACAGGAACAAAATCTGTCTGGAGTGAAACTTGCACAGGAAAAAAAAAAAAGCTTAATTCCTCTCCTAGTATTAAAGACTTCTGAATCAGTAAGTTTTTGTTATCTATTGCCCACTAAATTAAATTATGATCTATGCCGATTTCTGTCCTGCAAAGTTGGAATAAATACTTCCCCCTACTCTGAGAACCAGGTATCTGGAAGCACCTGTTATCTGTGATCTGACAGTTTTAGGTATCCACCTATAGAGTTCATGTGTAGGGGTTTTATTTCACTGATGGCAGATCTCATCTCAGAAAACAGGTTCTCATATTCTCATCATCAGCTAAAATAGTCTAAATGCTGTTTTTACCTGCATCACAGGTTTTCTTCTGTCTCATATTCTTGTCCCCCTCACTAAAAAAATTATAATTTGCTTTGGATGAAAGCTGTTATATCCATATAACATGAATTTTATTTGATAAACCAGTCTTTGCTTAGAGAGATTACTATTTTAATGGACATAATAATAATAGAAAAAATCCTTGAACAGGTCTTACACATCTTTTTCCAAATTCACTGAAATTAGGTATATTGCCAAAATGAAAGAAATTTTGATTACTTTCATAGTTTTCATATTTGTTAGGTTTTTCAGGCTCTAAAAATACAGCATCAATTACTGAGTAAACATTCTATAAAAAAAAAACTTCTCTTTCTGGGATGAATTACTGCCCTCTAGGGAGGCAGTAACATGAATATGAATATAACAATACCTTTTGTGACTCTTTTCTCACTTATATTAAGGAAAAGGAAGAATTTAAGACATGTTGATAGTTCTCACATTAACTAAACAGAGAACATGAACAACAGATACACTACCACTTCTGGAAAAGCTGTCTGTATTAAGTGTGATTCTCTGCTTTATATTATTGAATGACAGGATTTTAAGGTTGTTTTAAAGTTTTGAGAAACATTTTTAATACTCTTCTCACAGCAGTCTACAAACATTTTTAAACCTTCCCCTGTCTCTGCTGGTTTCTGCAAAAGGGAAGGATAAGCTCCAATAAAAAAAAGAAAAAAAAATAGTCTATTTCAAAAGGGTTTTTTTCCTAAAACACTTTGTGGGAGCTTTTGTTCCTCCACAAGGATGGATAGTGGCCTATCAGTAGATGTAGCACAGCAAACTCACCTCCAGGTTTCCTCCACCTTGCAGAGAAAGACAAGGGGAAAAGCAAAGTCACAGCACAGGCTTAAGCTTAGTTGCACAATAGCAACAGATTTCAGCTATTGAAAAAGCATTTATTTGTAGTCCCAAAGCTTATGGAGAAAAGAAACACTGTTTAAGTGAGTGGATTCAGAGGTATTTTTCCCCATAAAGGACAGCTTTAGTCTGATGTGGTAAATTGAGGAGTCAGAGCACAGAAAGGCAAAAGTCCACAGGTGTTGATATGAAACTGATTGACAAAGGTCTCAAAGGCCTGTTATTCTGTTATTCAGAAACCGTGAGTCTGACTCAGCAAAGACTGCTATCCCTTAAGAGCTGCAGGATAAACAGAGGATTAATTCCAGAAAACTCACACTGACTTGGCATTGGTAAAGGTGGATCCAATGTGGTCATCTGGATGGCTTGGCATAGACTTTGACACCTGCTAGCTGTGGGAGACTCCCCAGTCTTATTGATGTGCACGTCATTTCTAAGGAGCTTCAATCAATCTGGACAACTTTCTACCCTTCCCCTTCCTCTCCTGGCAGAAGATAAAGCACGTTTAGCAGCTCTTCTCAGAAGTGTTGACTCTTTGCCAAAGGTTCAGCAATATTGAGGGCAAAAGCAATATTGCTTTCTGTTAGTTGTTGTGAAAAGCCATCTTCACTTGAAAGCTTTTCTAGCGAGAGGGCAATGAGCATGGCTGTATTCCCACTGAACCCTCCAGATAAAAAGTGCAAAACACTCTGGGAAGAGCTGTGTAATCATAGAGTATTAGGGGATGAAATTCCACTCCAGTGGATCACCGCATATGAAGACATATGTTATATTGGGTCATCTTTTAAAAGACAAGCTTAGCTCCCTCAGTGTTTGTAGTAACTGGTGTCAGGCACTGCCAACAATAACAATAAAGAAAATAATATATAATCTGTCAACGTGTATAGTAACCAAATAGAACCATCTCTGAGGACTTACCTTCCAGCAATTTTAGCTCATCAGCAAAACAAGAGTAGGAAATGTCATAAAAAGGATTCATGATATTTGGGATAATCAAATAAGAGTAAACATCAAAGTTAAAACTAATATGAAGATTCAACTTACATGGTCAAGATGTTTAAAGAAATTATCTATAATCACTGTAAAGAAAAATGACAGAATAACAACTCCGAATAAGACATTCCAAGAGTAAGCAAAGGTTTTTTTTAGAAAAATGAAAGCAGGAAATAATATGGATATGAGACAGCCCAAAATTTATCTCTAAAACAGAAAGATTCTAAGATTCTATCATTGTAGAATCATAGAATATCCTGAGTTGTTAGGGACCCACAGGGATCCAAGTCCAGCTCCTGGCCCTGCACAGGACACCCCAACAATCACACCACACCACTGAGGGCATTGTCCCAAATGCTTCTTGAGCTCAGACAGGCTGAAGCTGTGACCACTGTCCTGGGGAGCCTCTTCCAGAGCCCAATCTCCTTCTGGATAAAGAACCTTGTCCTAACATGCAACCTAGCCCTCTCCTGACACAGACTGACACTATTCTCATGCCCCTGGTCACCAGAGAGCAGAGATCAGTGCCTGTCCCTCCTCTTCCCTTCACAACGAAGCTGTGACTGCACTGAGGTGTCCCCGCAGTCTCCTCCAGGCTGAACAGACCAAGTGACCTCAGGTGCTCATCATGTGGCTTTCTCTCTAGACCCTTCACCATTCTCCGTTGCTCTTCTTTGGACAGCCTCCAATAGATTTATATCCTTATACTGTGGCACCCAAAACTGCCCCCAGGATTGGAGGTGAGGCTGCCCCAGGACAATCCCTTCGCTTGCCCACCTGCTGATGCTGGGCCTGATGGCCCCAGGACAGGGATGTCCCTCCTGACTCCGCAGGATCCCCAGGTCCCTTTCCACTGCTCTCCAGCCTCTCATTCCCCAGGGTATTCACACATCCAGGGTTGTCCCATCCCAGGTGCAGAACCCAGCACTTGGCCTTGTTAAAGTTCATAAGGCTGGTGACTCTCCAGCCATGTGATTTGTCTCTCTGCAGGGCATTCCTGCCCTCTAGGGACTCAGCAGCTTCTCCCAGTTTAGCATTATCAGCAAAGTTTCTTACAATACATTTGAGTCCTGTGTCCAAGTTGTTTATGAAGATGTTGAAGAGCACAGAGCCGAGGATGGAGCCCTGTGGAACCCCAATGATGACAGGTCACCAGTCTGATGTCACCCCAGTCACTTTAACTCTTTGTGCCCAACCCATGAGCCTATTGATACCCAGCTGGGGGATGGACATTTTGTCCAGAAAGATCCTGTGATAGACAGCACCAAAAGCTTCACCAAAACCCCAAAAAGTGACTTAATACTGGAAAACAGACCAGAAATTCTAGCATTAAATGACAAGTGTGGCCTGGCCAGCAGAGCAATAGACAGCCAGCACTGGGATCAGCTTTGCAGGCAGCAGTTCTCATAGGGAAACTGAAGTCCACAATCTCCTTCACCCTCCCTTCAAAGAGGAAGGATGCAGGCCTGGTCTTAGGGTCAGCTGACCAAAACCCATTCATCTCTTTATTAAATACAGACCTGACAGAAATGCGTCTCACCCTACCAGGGTAAATGGCAATGAGAGTGAAACTCTCCACCATTGGGTTAAAAAGTAATCCCTATATCAACCCAGACACAACAGAGCAGACCACTCCTACCTTTAACTTCAAACCTGAGCCCTCAACTCAAACTAAAGAAGACCAAAATTAAACTAAGTGAAAGCGAAAATGAACATATATTCAAGAAGTTGGATAAAGTTAATCATTTTGGTGAAGCTACACTAATGATTATTTAGCAGAGGAGGAACAAAGAAGGGCAAAACTGAGCCTAAGCAAGAGAAAATAAACAAACCTCATGTAATGTCAAGAGGTTTTTTTATAATTAGCTACAAAAAGAATCCTCAGTTTTTTAATCAAATTAAAATTTGAGAAATAAGAAAATTCAATTTGAGTAGCTCTATAACTGCACAATGAGAAATGAGGAGAAACTGCATTTACAAAGTAAATTAAAGATGATAAAGAAAAAATGCCAATTTATCCATCAAATACTACACAGATCCAGTTGGTGAAATTACTTCTAAACTCCAGTCATTCATTGCAAACTAAAGTTATTATCTGACATCTGATTGTATGGAACTGATGCAACCATTGCAGCTACCAGCACACGGCTGTGACCCTTGGACATTCCCACACTGATGGAGATTTGTCTTTGAATTGGTATTCACTCCTGTTATGCTTACCAAAAAACAAACAAACCCAACCAAGCAACCAAAACAAAAAACCACCTCCTATGATCATATAACTTTTATTTCTTTGCAGCTACCCTTCACAGTGCCAAATATTCAGATAAAATGAAAAATCATTCACAGCAGTGAGAAACTAAAACTGACTGAAATGACTGACATTTAAAATGCCATAGTGAAGATGGCAGCACAGTATTAGTCGTTAGCTCAAAATAGTAACTGCTAGTGAACAGTTCTCGTTGTGAGGAATAAAAACAACACTGGCCATATTCTCTCAGGCATAAAAACCAGCTTAGTATTCAAACATGGCCTAAATTAATCAGAAGGCTGGGGTTGCTCTCCTCTGAAGACAAGATGAGAGAGTTGGGGCTGTTCAGCCTGGAGCAGACACATTGCAGGGAGGCCTCAAAGCACCTTCCATTATCTCCAGGGACCTACAAGAGAGTTTAGGGAGAGACTCTGTGCGAGGGAATGTATTGACAGGTCAATACATTGACAGGAGAAGGGCTTTAAGCTGAAAGAGAGTAGGTTTGCATTAGATATTAGGAGGAAATGCTTTACTGTGTGGGTGGTGAGGCTCTGGAGAAGTTGCATAGAGAAGTTGTGGCTGCCCCATTCCTAGAAGTGTTCAAGGCCAGGTTGGAAGGGGTTTGGAACAATCTCATTAGTGGAAGATGTCCTTGCTCATGGTAGGTGAGCCAAAACAAGATGATCTTTAAGGTCCCTTCCCAGCCAAACTATTCTGTGATTATTTGATCTGTCCTTAATCACACTGAAATCTTTTGACCCTTCTGTCCTTCAGTTTTCAATACTAGTTGTATAATCCCTCATCCAGCACAGAATTTGAATTGCTCAGATAAGCATCTGTAAAACCTCTAGAAATTGATGTGAGCAGATGTGCCCCATTATTTCAGTGAGCAGAAGTTGTTAAATATACTAGAAATCCAATGAACCAAATATTTAAAACCTTTACTGCTAATCACAATTTTCAAGATTTCACTAATGAAAATATTTTACTAAGAAATTTAATAATTTCAAACCACAGCCTACAAGGTAGAAAATCAGGAGGAATGGAGGCTTATACAATGGGAATGGATAGCAACACAAACAGAAAAATGAGTGGTCTCAGACCCTGCTAGCAATAACTGCTGTAATCCTGAAGTCATGTGTGACCACTCACTCACCATTGATACCTGGCTGTATATCACAAACATTACTTCCATCAGAAATCATCTCAGAGGCCTCAAGCCTGAGACTACTTTTTTGCCACGTAAACCCACTATTTTTGTCAAATCTCTCATAACAGAAATTCAACCTGCATGCTGGTAATGATTTTTTTTTCTTTTTAAAGATGGTTCCAGCACTGCTTACAAAAAGAGACAACTCTTTAAATTGCCCTTATAAAGAAAACTAAGTAATTTATACCAGAGAAAGAGCTAAGGCATGTGGTTTATACCTTAGCTTCACAGTCTGGTCATTTTTCTTGCTATCTTGGCTTGATCCGTTTATTCACTTTTTTTATTGTGTAGTAAGATAAAGCTGCCCAATGCTTTAATGATAAAAAAAAAACAAGAAAATAAAACCCCACAAATCCCAGTCCCAAGGAGACCTGCTACCTTAAATTTTCATGTGAGCACAACCAATGGTGTATTTGGTGCATCAAGTTCAAGAAGTTCTACTCAGAACTTGTGTAGTCTTCTCCACACCCACCAAGACAGCAACTAAATCAGCAAGGCCTCCACAGGACTGGCTGACAGATAACCCACAACATCCCAAACTGAATGAGTGAAGGAACATCAGTAAACTTACATACTGCCTTATATAAGGACTAAAGAGTGATATAATTTCTGTTAGGAAAGACTCTGCAGATCAAAAAGCTGGTTTCAGATCTTTAAAGGTGAAAATACATGCTCTGAAACAAACTCAGAACTCAGCTTTGAAACTTGTTCAATGGAAATGATTAGTTGCTAGATACAAGATCAGGAGTAGTGTAGGAGTCCTAGGGGCATAAATAAGGACCCTAAAAATATTATGTATAAATAGTTGATTTCAAAACTGCTGAAGCACCTGCTGCAGAAAGTATGGAATGAAAGTACCATCTACCAGCATAAGTTTCTGGATGCTACATTAGTCAGGATCCCACTAGAGATGTTCATTGCAGTAGTAGTATTAGTTACACAGAAGGATATTCTTTCCAATCTAAATTAATTGGCAAATGTAAACATGTAAGAATGTAGAGAAATTCTCTCTCGAACAGAGAGAAAAATGAATTGGAGCACCTGTCCTCTGGTTTCCTGTGACTCATGCTTTTCCACACAAAGTTTGCCCAGGTTATAACATTTTCTTTTAATCTCTACATTCTAATGACAAAAGTACACTCAATCATTGTGCTCTCTGTTGCCATAGATGGAGAGATGAAACTGCCACAGCTTGAATTGCTATTACAATATACTTAGGGTAAATTATCTACTCAGGAATGACAGAAATGCTGCCAATTAAACAAAGTTATTCTGACCTCTTAAGTGTCATCAGACTATTATTACCATCATTGACACACTGGATTTAAATATTTGAGATTTAGAAGGCTTAAGAATCTGTTCTGCTGCTAGAACACCTTGGTATAGAGCTTCAATTCTTCATAAATCCAAGTTGTTTCAAAAGGCAAAGATCATACTGCAAACTGCATGGACTTGCTATGAGGATACTTAACTTCTAGTCATTAGCATTTTTATCACCCATAGCGTCCCACTAAACCATTACCACTGTCAGGATGGGTTTTGCTTCTGGCCAGCATTTCCCTCAAAACATGGTTTTTTCACATTCTGAACATCCTCTTTGTGCTACTATTAAACAATTTTACAATACCAATATTTCTGAACAAAGCACTCTTATCGTTGGGTAACCCACATTGCTGAGGGTTAGATGACCTTGGTGGTACTGCAACATTTGTAATTCTCCAGCACAATCAATTACTTCATGATAATGTCTTTTGTCAGAGATTATTGTAAGGCAATGAGGACTGGATTTTTTTTTTTTCCTCTGTGAAAGAAAAGATCTGCTTTGACGGGTATACAGAAATGTTCATACATGAGTCACTGACTGACAAAGGAATTGTAAATTACTCAGTAATAAAAAGTAATAGCAGACAGTTATGTAGCATTGTACCTCACACACAACGACCTCCAGGCTCATTATAATAAGTATTATTTGTCAAAAATAAATTGCAGTGACCACCATATCTTCCAACAGTTTTATTTTAAAATGGGCCACGAAGGAAATCTTAGATTTCAAATATTCTCAATCAGTAAGCCTAGCATATTAGAGCAGCTATACTAACCACTCCGTAAATAAGGTACAGATAATAAGTTTAAAAAAGGCTGTAAAAGATTAAGTATCATAAATGAAAATTTAGGGCAGGAAACTTGTTTTTCAAACTTCAAAAATTATTAGCAGGGAGGAAAAAAGTTGCATGCTAAAAGATAGGCATTACCTCACATTTTTAAAGTTCTTTTCAACTTCTCCTCAGAGCCCCTTACACAATCACAGCAACGAGATGACAAACAATGAAACAAAAATCACAGTGATGAAACAACAACCCCCCCAAAATTTGGAGCATCCTGACAAATATATTGAAGAATGAAAGAAAAAAAATGGCTGAACTTCTCGTGTGTAAACGTTTCCTGCATTAAACAATATTATTCCATAGAATTTGGAAAATATCTAGAAGTTAGAGCAATTAAGCACTGACCTGGACTAGATGAAGCATTCCTGTGCCAGATTTTGCCCTTACTTTTACTGACATGGGTCATACTGACAAGCTTAAATTCCCTAAGGATTTTGGCAACTCTCTGACCATGGAGAAGACTGGAAGGGACATTCAGAAGTTACCTGGTCCAAAGCCACATCCTCAGCAGGGGTGACTGCAGTCATGTCAGGAAGTTAGAGGGGTGTGTCTTGAAATAAACCAAAGTGCAACGCCCTTTCCTGCAAACAGCTGTTTCTAGCCTTGATACTCTAGAGTATCAAGCACTCACATTAAAAATGGAAATTAAAAGAAGAAATATTTCAATGGAAGCTAATATTTTATAGCATCCAATCTGAAAATCGTCAGTGTAATAAAATATATCATCTCACAAGTAGGGCATGATACCAATCAACACTAAGACATCCCAGTAAATATGTCACAATAAACTGCAATGAAAGAAGATGATACGTAAAAAAGTGATGGATGAATGTACTGGGGAAACCACAATTTTTCAAAGCATTGCTAGAGTTAAAAGACAGTAACATCTGAGAATAATAATGAGTAATTAGCAATAGCTGCAGTACATTTCATGTTTAGCTGGCACTGCTTGAGGAGAGTTAATTCCTAAACCTTTAATATCTCTTATATCACTCAAGATGATTGAGGGCCCTACACATAAAATTCTACAGTCAAGAGCATAAATCAAATATATAAGGAATCATCTTCACATGTTCTAAAGACATATTTTGAGGTTAAAAAAATTCTTTATTCTATAGCCTTCCACTATTTAAGCAGTAGGACACAATATGTACATTTACATATACATTTGCATGTGTGTACACTCAGATGCACAAACAGCATGGTGAGCTGTTAAACTTTCCTTCAAATACTGCATGAAGAAACATAATAAACCCCTGTAGCTGAGATTGATTTTCTTGCTGTAAATCAGCTTGAAATTTCACTGTAATAAAAAAAAGATGAGGAATTGTCATAAGTTTCTCACATGATATTTCATCTAAAGTAAAAATCAAGCATATAGGTTTATAAAATTAAAAGGAAAACACTGGACACAAAATCAATGGATTTCAGAAGTCTGGCTTTTCCTCTAAGGATGCAGCTTAACAGAAAAAGCAGTATTGACTCTTCTCTCCAGTCCTATACCACTTAGACACATGTAAACCAAACCACTCGTGTAAAAGAAAAATAAGTAGCAGCCAATTTCTAAAGCATAGTGCACAGGAAAAATATCCAGCTACTAAAACCCTATATTGCTTCAAAAATATACTGGGCTGTTCAGCAGCTCTTGTTCTGTTCTGCTCTAGCACCAGCTGAACAAGGGTTACCTCCCTCCAGAGAACACAAAAGCATGACTGGTAAAGGCTGGACTGCTTCAATTGAATCAACATTTCCTCATCTACAGATCTAACTCTGAATGCTTAATTTATACCATAATAGGAGACACCAGGTTAAAAACACATCCAAGTTATAAAATTGTTAGTCTTAAACTTAGATTCTACGTTTCCCACAATAATGACATTCTTCCATAACAGTGACATTTTTCCATATAAATAGAAGGGGAAAAACATCCTCCAAAATCAAATTTTCAACGTCATCAGGTCTGTCTCTATTGTGACAAAGTCAGCTTTCCCTCATGATGAAGTCAAAACCAAGAAGATGTCTTCATTTAATGATTGATTTTGTGGTACATTCAGAGAAGGTGGAATCCACTCCACAAGGGAACAAAATTGATACTGATCAAAGATTTCTCAGGTCATCTATAAATATTATAGTAAAAGTAGCATCAAATTCCAACAGAGAAAAACGTACAACTGATTCAAGGAATATAACAAGAATCAAAATGCCCTTGCATGCAAGCAGTAAAATGTGTTTCACCTGGGTTCCTCCAGCCCAAGTAAAATATGTAGAAATACAAGCTATATATCAAATCAGCTGGTCAGAAACAAAAGAAATTGGCAAAGAAAAAAACCTGGGAAAGACTCAAAAGTGAACTAACACAGAAACAGAAAACTTTAGAAAAAGAAAAAAAACCACCTCAGTTATTTGGGCAAAGAGGTTACACTACTAAATTTTTTTTAAACTTTAAAGACAAAAATAAAGAAGAAGGCAAAGATTAGGCAAAGAGATGCTCTCTTTGCTATTACATTTAATGACAGGGCACATGTTTACAAATTGTATTGTGTATTGATTTTTACTGCTCCATGATATGTTTATAACAAGCCACTTCATAACCAGAAGAGTGCTTTTCTTTTGTGATTGAAATTTCTGCAAACACAGAATTAGAAACAGGCTGCAATACATTTGAGTTACCTTTAAATTAACTTTTCATATCGGCAACATGCAGTTAATGCATCTCACCACAAAGTCAATCATGCATCAGCCTTGCTCTGAACATATGCAAAAAACTACTCTTTTAATCTACATGTGAATGAGAGCCTGGTTATTTGAACTGTAGAAATCAAAGGATGATCATAGCACTTTCTTCTCCAATAGCCCCTATAAAAGATTAGCATGCCTTAAATTCTCTTGTTGGATGAGCTCTTCAGGCTTAGAACATACTTCTCAATGCATCATTTTAAGTAAAACAATTTAACAAAGTCTTACTCCCTTCTCAAAATGCTATTTTTGAATGAATTTACATTGAATGGAATTCTATTCCACCATCCAAACCCTGCAGTCCATCCTAGCTTCCCAAACCTCCTCTTGAGCCCTGAAATGGAGTTTCTTTATCATCTTGGTTCTGCACACAAACTGGATTAGACATGCATTCAAAGTGGTTTTCTTTAAATTATTTTTTATGCATCTCCCAAATATTTCATTTTCTTGACCTATTTTGCCTTGAGAGCATTGCTTTACATTTCTAGCAATATCTGTCCTCATTCATCAATACACTTCTTTCCTACTTTTTCCCCAGGGTCAATCTCCAATATCTTCAATATCTCTTACAGGTAGTAACATCAAGAGAAAAAAACTTCTCTATCATGCACTTTTTTTTTTGTTTTGTTTATAAGCTGTTGTTAACAGGATAGAGCAAATTCTTAAAATGTCTTTCAAAACCACAGCATTAATATACTTCTAAAAGGCATTTATTGGTTCTATGTAAATGCATAGTAATGAAAATAGGATGTTGCTCAGCACTGAAACACAAAGGGAGAGACTGATGTGAATCACTTGAATTAGATACATCAACAGTTTGATAACATTGCAGCCTATAGCTATTTATACTTCTTCAGTGAATACTTCAATAGTGAGAAGTACCTGGATGCACTGTGTTTTCATCCTAAGTTGTCTGAACTAACAACAAATAAAATTCATGCCAGGTCTGAAAAGTTGAAGCATCCAGACTGTGCTAAAATTGCTTTATTGCTTGAATAGAAATCTAGCACAAATATCTCTTTCCTATGCCATGGGACTAGAAATTAATAAAATCCCTTCTAATGACACTATTTCATGACAAAAGCCCACCAATGTTTCTGTGCTCCAGTTAAAAAGTGCAAAGGGTAAAAGAGGAAGACAAAGACAGAAAAGATCTGAGAGAATGAAGAAAGAGGAATAAAATCGGAGTTACTGCTTCCAAATTAATACATGGCTACATTAAGATTTATGTAAGGCACTTGAAGGACTCAAACACCAAACTCTCTTCAGAGTTAAATGTTGGTTTAGAAAAAAGCTTAACTTCTTAGCACTATGTATTGATACCCTTATTTATAAATACAAAATTATATGCTAAATATTCAAGCTAAAATCTTCAACTTATGTGATGAAAAAATACACCAAATATAACTATGAAAGTAGAAAAACAGATTTTATTCTTAAACAGAGAAGGATAGAAAAAAAGAAAAAAGCCCTGCCAATTTAGCAGTAACCTCTGGGATTCTAAATTGTGGAGGAAGGGTAATACCCAAAAGATAATCAATATGACAGATATATTTCCAATGGTGCTTTTTTTTTCTTCTATGACAGTATGTTTTTATTTCTAAGAGTTGGCACAAGTTTTGATTTAAAGAGTACTTACAGCTAGCTGATTAAATATTTGTGGTACTCAGCACTAAAAAGAAAAATATAAATGCATAATGAATTAATATATCTGTTTTGCTGATGCTATTAAAATGTCACATGAATTTTATCAGGTAAAATTCTGGGAGCCAGGAATGTACCCATAACTGTCTCATACAAAGGCTGTAACCATTAGGATCAACCCTAATCCAAACATCTGGAAAAGAGAACAATTTTCTCAGCTGAAAAGATCCCAGGTTTTATCATCTTGCAAGAGATTGGGTTAGCAGATGCCACCCAGCAGCACCTTGATATATATCATTAATTCAAACTCTTTGGTTTATACTGGAAAGGAGCAAATCCCTCACTTCTCTTTCCACTGTCTTTCCAAAGAATAAAAGTATCTGAAGGCAGAATGATACATTAGACACCAGATGAGTCTCCTCCAGCTGTCCTCGCCACAAGTCCACATTTAAATATGAAAATGGAAAACTTCTGCTACACTTCTTGAACTATCACTAAAAAAGACAAAGGTGAGGCTAAAACCCACTAAGCTAGTCTCTAATCAAAATAACCAAGAAATCATCTTTCAGAACTGACACTAAAAGCAAGGACCCTCTAGCCCAAGAGTAATAAATAAAATGTCCAAAATCACTTGATCCCCACAAAATACAAAGGTTCATGGTGGATTGTAGATGTTTTCTTCATAGCTGAATCTTCAGTAAATACAAAACGAAATTACTGAGCAATTATATAGAGCATAAGGTACAGTTAAGCATTTACTGGCATTTAATTGTTATTAATTGAGTCACTTTCTGTCATTAATCACCAATTACACACAATATGCTGAGCTTAATTGCTGTACATAAAACCCATGTGTGTTTGCAATATACACATGCATACATACACACATGGTCACAAAAACAGCTAGTATTTCTCACTGCTTTTAACTAAGATGGAAATCAAAACCACTATTAAAAGCTAATTTCCAATTTCATTTAGTGGAAAGAGAAAAGCTTCCAACAGGGTATTTCTAAAAAGGAATTAATACTTTCATAATGACAGTATTATTTTGCCCTCCTTCCTTCCACTGCTTATGTTTTTAAAGAGAAAAATAGTCTTTCTGAAGACTGTGGAACTGACATTCCTGGAAACCAAAACTCTCTTGATCCTCAGCACAGCTAGATCTTTGGAAAACTACAGAAATTTTCTCAGACAACAGCTCCAAACTGCCCCAGCAATGTCCTGGAATGCTGGATTGTCCTTGACCTCTTGCAGAGCCTGCTGAAACCAATGCCAATTACTGTCAGTTTTGTTGGTTTATTCTGCAGTGTAGGCACCTGTGGACTCCGAAACCAAGCACGATTGCAATTGCTTTCACCCAGGTCACCACAGAGCCATCAGCTGGTAACAACTATCACTCATTACACCCACTGAAAATGTGATCAGATTGACAGCACAGATATGAAAGCCACCGTTTTCTTCTCCTCAAACCCAGACTATCAATTTCTCACTTTGAAAGGAGTCAGCCCTTTCCCTTCTTCAGAAGTTTATGTTGCTACCCAAATCCATTTAAAACTGCTATTAAATACACGTCTGTATTATATTAAACAAGTAGAAACACAAACCAATTTGCCTACAACAAAGAAGACTCTCAAGCTACTTGTTCCTCAACAACACAAGAAAAGAACATTTACATGTGCTGGGCAGGAGAAAATGGGGAGAAGGGAAGGGAAAGAGTGAACTTGTCATGTTCTGGCAGGTTAATAAATTCAGATGCTGGTGGAAAAACAACAAAACCTCAAGTCAGGTGTCTCTCACAATTGCACACTGCTACCAGCATCTTCCCAGTTATTTTAAGAGGGCCCTATCTCAGTCACCTCTGCCACTACAACACCCAAAAAACCACAACAACAACAAATTTTAGGGAACAGTTCAAGTCTTATGAAGTATTCTGCTAGTCTAACTTCCAAATAACAATTAGGTGGAATATGATGTGTTCCCCCAGAAACAGAAGTTCAACTCATGCCAAGATTGGTGGCAAGGAGTACTTGTGACTTGCACAAGTCACAAGTAGCTCAGGACTTGAGAATGTGCTCTGCTGAACATCAGAGAGCTAACTTATTATTTGTCAGGAAGTCACTAAGCTCTCATAAACAGCTTCCTTTTGATCTACTGCCCCAAGAGAGCCCAACACATAAGGACAGAGACATCTCTTCATCCTGCTAAAAATGTTGTTCCCCATGCCATCTCCCCAGCTTCCTTAGCAAGAGCAAAACATTCAGGCTAAAAATAATATCATCCAATAAAGATCATGGCAGGCTTGTAAAAGTCTAATAAATGAAAGTAGGGTAAGTAGAAGATGAGAGTCCAATAAAATACAATTGGTAGTTTAAAAACCTCTCAAAATAAGACAGACAATCAAAAAGAATAAGCCAAATGACATCTTAGTGGAGGTCAGCAAATACATTTCTCACCCAATTTCTTAGAAACAGATAAAGTTCAGAAATCTCAGACAACAAAATGATTGTCAGAGTGACCTTCCCTCAAATCAAGCAAGGGGCGATGTTTTAGCTGTGAGAAACACTGTTAGTATTAAGTTTTGAAACTCTTACAAAATATATTGTTATCAATGCAGTACTCCCCTCCTCTGGGCAAAACTAAGCAAAACAGAATTCATTAAGTCCGTCCTCCTTTTCCCATGTTCCAAATTTTTCTGTACCTATATCACTTTCCTTTTATACCTATGCAAAGGCTATTTCATTTAGTTTACCAACTCAGATATAAGACTGTCAGGTGTAATGGTCGTTACAAGCAACAGACACACTGTATTCAGACTATCACAACACATTATGCCTGCCAATAAAAGCCATTAAATTGATGAAAAAGCTGATATTACTACAAGAACAAAATTGTATCACTTCTTCCCCTCATTTCTCCCTCTGTTTTTCTGTTTCTGGTTGTTTTTCTTACTTTTAGCAACTGAATTAATTCTTGAAGGCTATTAAACATAACAAGTGCCCCCCAGTTTCACACTCAAAGTTCTCCCTCCTTGCACACTGAAAAATTCCAGAAGTTGATTCTTTGTATTGCAAGGACATAAAAAATTAGGTCAAGTACCTCATAAAACATCATTTTTCTATTGTACTTTACTCTTCAATATATATTAGTACTCTAACAGTACCAATTACCATCACTGATGGAAACGTTATGAAACATTCCAAGGAAGTTATTCAATGAAAACACCTGAAACATGAAACATTTTTCCTTAATACATTTTGGTTGTTTTAATGGCAGATTAATACCTTTTCCACAAATTAGGCTTATATAAAGGTTAACCTTATGAATCTCCTGCAGAGTAACCTTTAGTGTAGAAGAGACAGGCTACTAAGGCAACAGGTTAACAAAACACCAGGGTTGAAATGCAAGAAGGTATTTAGAAAACATAACTTTATAAAGCAAAAAAAAGTGGATATTCCTGGCTAATATACTGTATCCCATTACTATATTGCCACTTGTCTAAGATTTGTATCACATCTTCAACAAATATTTTCACCCATTCCCATGATTCATAATAATGCTTAAAAGGCTTCTGACTCTCAGTGCTTGTTTTACACTTGAAATAATTTCTTCTGAAGTAGATAGTAGATACAGGAACTAATTAGATTTAGGCTACTAATTTCTTTCATGCCACAAACGTATATACAGAGATAACCTAGCATATGGCAAAATACTAATTAATAGGAATACATAACAAGACAGTGAAAAGCATGCTAGGAAAGAGTTTACTATATCACCACCAGTTCTGTTAAAATAAGATTTTAATAGAAAATACCTTCCTTCTGATATTTGCATTTACAAGCTATATTATAAATACTGCTTATTTGTAGTATCCTCAATCTTATTAGAAACATTATAATTTTCAATTAAAATTTAGAGAAACCCTAAAAGTCAAAATGTGAAAGCACAAAAGAAAAACGTTGCAAAGCTGAAGGCAAAATATTGAAAATAATACAGAAAGAAAGCCGTATACAAGTGAGATGAGCCCAATTCTGATTTGAAGCCAGGAATAAAAATAGCTGGTCCTAAAATGAGGGAAATAGACACTTTAAATTGCAGCTTTGGATGGATAACAACCATTTGAAGTGTGCTGTAATAATAAGATTGACCCAAACAATGTGTTTTCTCATTAAATAACAGTCTGAAGAAGACATTCATGCAACTCCTCTGACCATCCACCTTACTTCTTCCAATGTCAGATTGAATTAAACAACATGTATATAGATCCATTAGTGAACATAGGAAAATTATCCATAATTCAGTTTGTTACTATCTCCTACATTAAAAAAAAATCATGTCTAAGATGAGGACAATGACAAGAAAGGAAAAAGATCACAAAAACAGTGAGCTGTTTCCACTAAAAAACCCAATAGTTCAGAAGAATTACCAGAACTTGAATAATTCAACTTCTATTTTACCCTTAGATTATTATCACTTGCTGATGAAAATGTCCTCTTTTTATAATTTTTTTTTTTTTTTTTATCGTTTACAACCTTCTCCATTTAGAAACAGGTTTTGGTGAAAAACTATTCCCACTACTTGCATTTTTGTCTTGTAATCTTGCTTCAAGCTCCCTGTTCTTTAGTGAAAAAAGATAATATTTTTCAGAATACTAAGGTGGTTTTCTGTTCTGTTTACACACCAACTCACACATGTTTTTTTCCCCTTAGAAGAATGCATCCCAAGCTGATGAATATGTGCACTTTGCAACTCACAGAAATTTTAAGTTATTCTCAGCTACAGCAGTCACCACTTTTGCTGTAATGAACATTCCTGACCTCAGGCTAATAAAACCAGTGTCAATTAATAGCAGATTAATATTTTGCAAATAATCTAAGTGTGATGTTGTAACAGCAAATTCTTGTACGTGTTACAGCAGCAGCTGTTCTGATTGCCCATTTTTCTGCCATTTGCTTTCAGATGTTTTGACTCCAAGCCTTTCTGCTTCTATGTTCTTGTACAAATCCTTGCAAAACCCAGTCTTCTGGACAACCCTAAACTACAAATAATGAATACCAAGGCATCATAAAAACTGAACATAAAATGCCCCAGCAGGTAACCATAATGACACTGCTTTAAAATTATAGCATGCTAAAGCTTCAGAAGGTTGCATAATAAAACTGCTAAGTGATTAATTTAATATACCCATCGCTGCCACAGTGATTGCAGAGGAGAGGTACGAGCAGGTATAGAATATGCAAGTGTTTGTCTGACTGGTACAGCCAGGTGTGAAGGAAACTGAAGTGAATCCTGACATACCCAAATAAAAAAACCACTATGAACTGCCATAGCTGAAGTGTAGGTTTATTTTGTGGCTTTGTTTCCTTGCAGTAAGGTCAAACCAGAAATATGGAACCATATGTCTTGCACTGGACCATTTATTCCACTACACACTAAACATTTTACATTTTATCAGGGCTACTGCCTGCAGCTTATTCCTTTGTATTATCACCACAGTAGTTATCACCTGCATTAAATTTCCATGTAAATATTTTCCTGATGTTTCTACACCAAAGGATCAGCTTCATCTAACTACATTTTCCAAACTGGAGCTCCTTATTTGTTCAGCTTTCTCTTTATTATGTGCAGTTTTGATCTAAGCCTAAAGCACAAAGGCAATCAATGCTGAAGAATGACTAGAAATGGTTTCTTTATTCCACTCCTCACTGAATAGAAAGTTTCCATTATCTCCCTCAACATCTTTACTCTATCAATTTGACAGGGGCACACCGTTCTACACTCCACTGCCCTCAGTCCAGAACTGTACACAGCTTTTCTATCTTTTTCTAATAAAAGCATGATAAATGATATTGTCTAGTGAAAACTACTTGTCTTCCCTCATAAGTGTCATCTTCCTTCTAATTGCTCTATACTTTATCAAAATGTATATTAGAGTAAAAATCCAGTGTCAGTCAAAACTTAGGTGCATGAAATACAAAAGCTTATTTGAACAAGCAGAAAATGGAAATCATTACAGGACAATAAATGCTAAACTAGTTAAGCCAGGATGTAAGACACCTGTGATAAAATTTACACTATGATATCCTAACATTTTTTGACAGATCACTGTACCTGAAAAATATTTGTCTTACAGAGAAGCATTATTTAAGATGCACTGTTCAAAGATAATTGGAACAAAATGGCAAATAGAAAAATGTTCACTCAAGTAAAGATTTTATCAAGCCTGGGATGGCAAGACAGTACACTGCTAACTGTGAAAGCAAAGCATAGCAAATGTCCAGGGAAGCCCTCAAAATTGCAACTGTGCAAAAGCAGTTATCTCCTGCCTTCATCCCCCTGTGGTTCTGGCAGAACAGATTCACCTCTGCAGTTGTGTTTGGTCCTTGCTGAAATGAGCTCTGATTCGCCTAATGGGACCCAAGATATCAATGATGGTCTTTTGTACCTTTTTTCCTTGCTGTCCCATTACATTTCTTGTTTTCAGGCTTTCATAAAGTTGGTTTTAGAGCATTGGTGAGTTGTGATATTGTCTGGTGACATGTTCCTTGAACCCTTTAAAACCTATCACCTTTTACTTGTTTGCTCCTTAGGAGTTCCTTGAGGACTTCTGTTTCTCAAATCAAAGTAGGTGCAAATAGAAAAATTATGCTTCTTTACATTCTTTAATTCATTGTAGTTCACAAACTTGAATGGTACAGCTCAATATTAAGAAAAAATCGGAAGAATTTCAGGAGGAGCATGGCATGACTCTAAGCTCACTGGGCAACATAAAAACATAGAGGTGAGGTCTTGACCAAGCCTTGTACTGAAAAATAAAACTGAATGTTTCAGGGTGCTCAGCTCTCCAACACCACATTCCCCCCTTCATCACATCCCACCCTTCTCTCCTTTCTTCCTTCCCACCTCAGGAGGTCAGTCCCAAACACACAACAGCTGTAGAGGAAAATCCAGTGCACCAGGCAGGCAGTGATGCCAGAGCAGAGGATTTGTCTCCAGCCCCTCATTCCCATCCTCACTACAAATGAGAAGCTGCTGCAGTAATTACTCCAGGCTGGACTGTGGGGGAAAAGGGAACCAAGCATAAAAGACCAGATATTGCCAGGCAGTGGTAATTTAGGCCCAGGATTAGCATTGCAGTTATCTCAAAACTGCAGTGATAATCAAAACTGCTAATGATAACAAAGCATACTTTCAGAACACTGATGCTACAGTGCTGTTGCTGTGTTGCCCAGTGCTTCCTTATATGGACAATAAAACAGGCCTCTTTATATTAACTTGTCCCCTTAAATGTGAACTAAATCTATATCAACTTCTCTTAGCTCATCATAAAAGCTAAAAAACCCAAAATTAAGCACGAGCCTCTTCCCCTATGTTCTATCGAGCCATTCTACAAGTACTCTTTTTCAGATAGAAAAGAGAGTTTAGAAAACTCAGTTTTTCTAGCATTCTTCAGACATATTCTACTAAAATCCAACTGAAAGCTTGCCTGGTCATGCTGCAGATCTCAAAGAATCTGTGCTCTAGGTATCGCAACTGGATTGTTCTATTGAGCAGAAGATTATTTTGGCATTTTGGTTATATAAACAAACATTTATCTACTAATATTTTATTCCTGAAATGCTTAATCAGCCAACAGATTGTGCAAAGAAAACACTTTCAGAGCTTCAGTTTGCAACTTGTTTTATCTTGTAATACAGCCTCAGATAAGGAGAAGTAAAGGCACTCATTAACAATGCAACTTGAAAAAACATTATCTTGTGGCCTTATTTTATCTATGCTGCATACTCTATCTGCTTGCCACTACTGCTCAATACTGCGTGTTCAACCCATATGGTTACTCAAAGCACTCCCACAATAAATGAACTGAAAAACCCAGAAGAGATGGAAAAAAAACACAGTAAAATAAGACACAAAGTCCATGTCTGACTTATGGAATAAGGTATTTCTCATAATTTTATAACAAGAAGCACATTAAGTTCATTTTTTCCATTACAATTTTCAAAGTGTTCAATACATCTATGTATGCCCTATATTTGCCACATCAAACAGAACTTATATCGTAGAGTCCCTGCCTCAAAAACTAACAAGATCTAAATTGCTTTTAATTAAAAATTGTAGTGACTGAGCTTGAAAACACAGTTTGGATGCAGAAAAAAAGAAATAAAATTGTCTGTGTAATAAAACAAAAAGTTTCTCCATTAAACTCTTTCTCCATGGGAAATTATTTGTTTAACAGAGATGGTGCTTAATCATTCCACCCTGTTTTCACCCCTGGGCTTTACTTCAGAAGCACCATAATCAAATACAAAGTTACAATGAAAAGCTGCTTCAGTGCCCCAGTGCACAGATCACATTCTCTTATTGAGCTCCCTGCCCTTTCCTACCTGTCCTTCTTCCCTCCCATCTTCAAACAAGGAGTACAGCTTGATCTTTTCCTTGATCTTTCTGTAAAAAGCAATCTATAATATTGACCTCTAAGAAGCTGCTAGCAATTAGATTTCCCAAGGGATTACCAGGGCAAGGGCAGTGTTGGATGATTCAGGAATTGCAAGTAATTCCAGGGATATTTATTTCTGAATAAAACTCCTTCAACCTGGAACAGCTGCAGACACACCTTGGCTGAGCAAGAGAGCAAATGGTCTTCAAGACACCTCCCTCTACAACTCCAGTTATTCCTACAACTCCTGTGCTCCCTGTTAATCCACTCTGGAGCAGCCCTTAAACCCCACAGGCAAATATCCCTCAGCCAAGTTTTCTACTGCTTGTAAAAGCATTGTAAAAATGCTTCAAGCAGAAAAACCTCAAGTGCTGACCATGGGCACAGGGTGATTGGAAGTTTTCCTTTGCTTTCCTTAATGGAAATGTGGACTGCTAACAAAAAAAAAAGACCGCCAAGAACACCTGGGTCTCCAAGATAGATAAAAAGAACAGACAAAGTACTGCCTACTCTCTGCATACAGAAATAATTTTTATTGCTCGATAAAAACATTATTATTCTTTAGAAAGAGGGCTCTCAGCCACTTTAGTACTGAAAATTCTTAGTCATACTCTTATACTCTCTTCCATATGAAAAATTATTTATAATGCAGCACATTTTAGGAGCTTAAAACTACATTCAGCAGCCATCAGAGGTAAATATTTCTTGAGAAATTTTTCACTTGAAAATTAATTCCCCCACATACTCAAGCTCTGCTGTTCTTTAATAAGTTGCTCTGCAAGAACAATATAATTTGGCTTTTTTCCCACCTTGGGAGGACAAGGAAGTCTTGGGGCCAGATCAATTTTCACCTGAATCCTTTCATTGCACTTCAGATATTTTACAAGGCATTTTTCCAATTTTATCTCCCAAACACTACAACAAAGCCTATTCAGGAGACAGTCAGGACACCTCAGGCTATCCTAACATCCCCTTTATTTTCACAAACTGAACCACAGACCACTGAGGTATACTGACCATGATACTTAAGTACTCCCCAGGCATTTAGAATTCATAAATCGCCTCTGAAGTAATTTTCTTTCAGATGATTAGTGAAAAACTGATTCAGTGTGTACCCATCAACATGAGTCCTCTTGCAGACACAGCAAATGATGCAACTTTTAGCACATAACAGCACCAACTCATCCAAAACTAAATGTATCCTCAAGTCACTAAGAGGTCTCAGACACATATTTGTATCTTAAAAATTCCAGATGAATGTGTCAAACTGCTTCGTTTTGGGTTTTTTTTGTTCTGGATATTAAATGAAGACACCTGCAAGGAACTGCAGTACCTACTGTGTGCTGAAGAAAAAAATCTCCCTGGGTGTAGTGCATGGAAGTGTTTACAGGAGGAAGCCACTCAGTAATTGTTTTCTCAGCTTTTTAAGAAACTGAAAAGCCCATTCATGCACTGGACAGCAATTCTTTCATGGAATGGAGTAGAAATACAACTGTGATTTGTGCAATGTTTAAGTTACAAAAAGTTAATTTTTTTTTTCATTTTCTTAACCCAGCATTTGCAAAACCATCCAACCTTCTCCCCTCATTCACTAAAAACAACAAAAAAATCAACTTCAAAGAACATTAGAGGTGTTTTAGAGGCTGCTAGTGTAAGCTTAGAACACCAAATTAGGAGTGAAAAAAGAGACTAAAGAGCCCCCTTAAAAAATATGATTTGTCTATGTATGTGCTCACATGCACCACAAACGTGTTCATAAGTAAAAACAAAAGCAAAAAATCCACACCTCAAGATTTTTCTATCAGTGATAGATTAAATTTTCTAATTGCCTGATTTAAGAATATTGGTTTCCCTCACATTTCCAAATCTAGTGGAATTTCTAAGAAAGAATGTCCCTGAAAATTGAGATTTTTCCCATGAGAGCAGACAGTGCATTCAGAAAGAATACAGGAGCATAGGAACATGCAAATTTATAGTAGGCATTTATACAAAAATTGATATTAAATCAGGTCTTGATTATACAAAGCATGTTAATGATTTTAGAAACAGAAAATTATTATTAGAAAAACACCCCAATTAAAACAAAAAACAACAAAGAAGCCCCAAACTAATAAGAACAGAAAACCCAAACTGCTGAAAAACCACTTGACATTACCAACTGTATAATGCATTAGAGACTATTTACTGAATATCTAATCCAAAACAGATTATCACAGCATAAGAGAATAATCTGTTTAAGTAGTTCACTACAGCAAGGAAAGCATCAGCCTCCTTTGACTTCATTTGTGAAGTAAATCTTCATTTAAAAGAAAAGGAAGGCAGGAGAAAGGTGTCATTTATCTCTAGGATGCCACGTGAGGTGAATGCACAGCACAACCCAGTCAAAGCAGGTACAGAAAGTCGCTCTACAGAGAACTAGCATGGCTGCTTTTAACCTGTGCTACCCAGTTTTGCCTTTCTCAAAATTCTCCATTAGCAGTCAAAATAAAATAATGAGATTGAATTTTTCTATTGAAGACATTGAGTTTGAGTTAACAGAAATGTGGTCGTAACAAAAACAGCACACAAGCAAAAATCCACGATCCAAGTGTGCAAAAAATAAGCAGCGAGTCAAGGGGTGAAAAGAGGAGGTCACATACTGTGAATCTGGAATTTTGTCCTAGATGTAAACAGAAAAAATTACCCCAGGCTGGCACTGATAAAAACCTATGTAAAATAAGGAAGAAAGAGGACCCTTCTTGCCACTCAGTCATCTTTTGGGATTTGAGTAAGAGTTGGTCTGTCTTTGGCACTTTTGTGCTAGTCCAGATCAAACAAACCAGAGAGGGATGCAGAGGTTTTCAAAGTTGAAAGCTTGAAGCTCCTATTGATTTCTGCTCCTTTCTGAAACTGATTCGGAGTTTAACACCAGCATTTTTTCCCCTCTCTCAGATTCCCCTTCATTTATCTCTTCTTTATTTTTTTTTTCTTCTTCACCTTTTCATTCCATGACTACCTTTCTGAAAAGGGTTTTGATTTAGCCAGTCAAGACTTTCTATTGCAACACCACCGTGAGTCAATGAGCAAAAAGCCCAGCGAAATCGATGACTAAAGGCATAGAAAGATGAATTCTGGCACAGAGAGCTGAGATGATTGAAAACTTACTGCACCAGATGCTCATTACTGAGTCTGGTCACTTCAGCACAAAGTTATTTGGACTTGCTAGGAGCCATACTCTGATTTGAGGAACAAAATTCAGACAAACCTGTTAATTCAGCTGCTAATCACCAGTAAGGTGACAGATATTTTCAAGAAGTACATTTAACTTCTAGAGAAATAATTAACCTGAAACCTAAAATGGATTGAGCTTGGCAACTATGTGCCTTGGCTTCTAGTGAGGAGTAAAAATCATGCCTCAAGCTTTGGCTACCCAAGCAAATCTGCCAACAGGTGACTGCATACATAAAAACTGAATCTTTCTGTTCTAATTTTTTATGAATTTACCTTATTCTACTTTCAAGGAAACAACAATTGATAAGAAAGATTTTTAGCTCATTGTCACTAACTTTTTCCACCCAGAAGTCCTTCAAAAGCAAGATTTATCTTACATTATAGAATAATCAAAACCAGAAAATTATCACCTCTGCCTCAAATGTGATGAAAAACATTTCAAGATAGACTTGACTTGCCAATTGTCCCAATATTATTGTTGCAGCTAAAATAATTTCAAAAAAATAGAGGTATGATAGCAGTCTACATTGAACCAAGCGAGTTGAGAATTTAAAAGTGATCTTCAGTGTTACCACAGTGAACATTTTAGCACTACTTAATCCATGAAATAGATGTAATATTATACAGCTTTATTCTGTACTGAGCCACTTGTTCCCCTCAAAGAATGAGAGAAATACTTACTGTAGGATCAAAGTCTCAATCACTTTTTCTCACTGCCTGCTGAAACTACAAAGCAGTCTAAAAAAATAAAGCTACATGTATAGAAGAGGAGAAAGGAAAATGAAAATTTGCTGTGGGAGCAATGATGAATAAATAGTGGAAAGAGCATTGTTACAAAGCATAAAAGAAGGAACTCAGAAAGCTAGGAAAGTACATGACAGAATTTGTACAGAGAAAATAGAATGTAGACACTGGATTAAGAAGCTACAAGATGGCAGAAGATGCAGTTGTAATATATAAATTTATAACATTGCATAAAGTGCAGTCATTTCAAAGATAAAAATGAAATACTGAATGTCTAAATGAAGAGCCAGGAAACATCTATAATAACTTACTTTACAAGGAGGAGTAATAATAATTCACTTCCAAAAAAACCTCCTCCAACTAGTAAGAATTACATGAAGTATAATAATACAAATTAATTACAAACTGGATCTACACAGAGTCACTTTTTTTTGCCTATCTGCCCCATGAAACCTCTGGAGTTCATTAGGCTGAATCCAGTTCAGTAAACGTATCTGAAGCTATGTCAGTGCTTTTATTCAACCGGGTTGAGCTTAAGACAATTTTCCTGAATATATTCACAATAAAGGGATGAAATTTTATTAATAAACCATACATAATATTATCAAAAAGAGCCCTGGTTTTCATTGTTTAATGGACCATATTCAAGAGACTACAATCATATCTGAAACCTGTTATTACTTCCCTAAAACAGCAGTAAGTGAAATGATGCCATTCGTCCAGGTTATTTAGCAGGGACAAAGTCAGTAAAGCCACCTGACACAAGAAGTACAAAAAAGAAAAAGCCAAAAACTACCAAACTCAAGCAGACCTTTATCAGAGGAAAAAAATTGTTCTTAAAATGTCAGTTGCACAAAAGTAAAAAGCATAGGTCTCTTTCTTTTAAATACTGGATAGTGATTTTCATTATTCTCTTTTACTGGAAGTTCTATAAACCTAAAGAGTAACTTACATAACAAATATGTCATTGATTTGCCAATAAATTAAAGCTCATCTCATTGACTATGGTTTTACAGTCATGCTTACTAGATACACTTTTAGTATTTAGAACAAGACAGTATCTAAGTGCCTTTCATAAAAATTGGGTAAGAAATCAGGGGCTTAGATGACACAAAATTAAGTTGCTTATAGTTTTCTACTTTTAGCTCATGGTTTCAAGTCTGCAAAAAAAATCCAATACAAGCAACTGAAAATAGTATAGAAAAGTCAAAAATATTTTTAGAGTAAAAAAATATGTAAGGACTGTTCTAATGTTAAAAAGCCAAGAAATATAGAATATTCTGCATACTGTATCTATAGTATAGTAGGATAGGAAGATGAAGAATTCTACTCATTGTTGGAATTTGAGAATTGAATCAATCATGAATTTTTCATAACAAAGTACAATTAATTGAAGTCTAATAATTTTTGCTGCTGTTATTTGGAAAGTGCAGCAGTTGGAAAAATACTTCTCTAATTAAAACTAGATTTGGTCAATCTCTGTCCAAAACCACAGACAAAACTACTTCACACCAGCACTAACAGCACATTGCTCACGATCTTGCATTTAGGAAAATCATGTTTAGGCTCCTCTTCTGAGGGACACAGAACAACATTAAAATATCAGTCTCCACATACACACAGGTTGTCTGGAACTGCTGACTGTTCTCTGAAAAGCCTGCTCATTCCTGTTGAAGCACCTGGCACTCCCAAACAAGTCCTATTTGTCTGTTTCCACACACAATGCACATAAGGAAACTACTAAACTGTCTAGCTGATCCGTCTTGCTCTGTTGCCTCACATATTTTTAACTATACAAAAAAAGAAGAGACTGAAATTTCTGGACAGAAACAAACTAAGTCTTTTCTCATACCTTGCAGAAAAGATTAATTTATGCTTCCTTCCTTTAAAAAAAAGGCCTCAAAAACAAACAAACAAAGCCAACTAAACAATGCATATAAACTAAGGCGTGGGAGGCAGTTGAGAAGGCATAAAATGGGTTTTACTAGATGAAAGCTAAAACAGAATAGAAAAGACCTGGAGTGAGCAACGTGAGCAAATAATTCACTCACCATCATTGAACAGACACCTAACTAGCACAGTCCTATCAATCAGACAGTTTGGCTTTGTGTCTGCCTCCAGTGCAAAAAAACTGTATGAGCACCATGGAAAAGAGCATCCAGGTAGCCAGAGAGACCCTGTGCGAACTTCATTAGTCAGTAGTCTTCATTCTGTCCTGATAAATAGCACAAACTGGACTAGAGTTACCTGTAAGAACAAGCAGCAACTTCAGGATATTCTGTGGCAGCTCAATTGCTCTGGTGCCTTTCCTGAGCTAACACAAGGAGCAGGTTAAGAAGACCATCTGTCTTCTGGAAGATGGTGTAAGTTATGGAATAAAAAAAAAAATCCTCCAGGATTTTTATTTATTTACCTCTTTAACATCAAATCAAGAGTTCTTCTATCAACCCATACTTTCAGCTCCCAATGAATACTACCTCACTATACTCTCTTCCCTGGCCTCTTTTCATCACCTTACTCCTGCCTTCCACTGCCTCTTGCAAGATGAAGGAAGGATATTATATTTTACTTATATTAGAAGTCACACAGCATATTTTTTGCACTGTAAGTGATCGAACAAAAACATACTAAGATGTTCAATTAAGCTGCAGATCATAGACAAAGTACATCATGACCTGTAGCAACACCTCCCAGTCAGTGTGTAGAAAAATGCTGCAGTCATGACAAATCTTGGTGAAGTATCTCTTAGTAATTACCCTGCTTAATTCAAATTGTCATTGCATGGTAGCTTTGATATGGAAAAATATTTAGTGTCATATACACCTATGCACAAATACACTAGCAATAAACATGAACACTCTCAGCAGAGCTATTATAAACACTGAGCTGGATTTTCCTCTTTTAACTTCAACTCTACATGCTCTTTGTCCCTGCCTGGCCCACCTGGGGACAAGCTGGAGGTCATCCTATGCTGCTGGTCAGAATCAACCTTGGAGGCACTCCCAGCCCCTTGGATGTGTGAAGCTGCCCCATTCCCCATTTTGCAGAGGACAGTTCATCCCTTGGCTTAAGCTTCTCCTGCACCTTCTCTGCAGTTTGATCCTCAGCTCTGTCACATTCCAGTGCCAGCCCTGTTCCTAACCCAGCTGCTGATGCTCTAGCCTTGCTTGCTTCCATTCCTCATGCTGCCATTCTGGATGTCCCAGCTTTCCAGACTCGTTTCTTGTCCATCAGCTGACACATTTTCATTTGCCATGACTTCAGCCCTTCAGTTTGACTGAATGGTTCTTCAGTTTGTTGTTCAGCTCAGTCTGCTGCACTCAGCTGTTCTATTCCATGTTTCCCTGGCCAGCATGACTGCCCTCAGCTCATTTACGTCACACACATGAAACCCTAGGCAGAGTCAACTTCACATAAACAAGGAGCACTACACAAACAGCTCATCTCCATGCAGTTTAAACTTGCCACTGTTAAAGGCTGATTTGTCACCTTTCAACTGAAAACTACAAAAACACCTGCAAGCTGAGGTGTCTTAGTCCATGCAGTGAATTACCAGTGCTACAATACTGTACCTAGCGTATACACAAAACTCAAGATAATAAACAAAAAAAATTAAATAAAACCATGCTAAATGCACAAAGCAGCAAAAAAAAGGAATAAAAACTGATTTTGAGCACTCTACAAAACCCCTCTTCTCTATATGCATGTACTAGTAAAAAGCATTTAAAGACTACAACCAAAGAATAACTTTTATTTAGGGATACCCAAACATAGCTGGTGACAAAATTGTCTCTTACAGAGTGTATAAGACAGAGAAGCTTCCAATTGATCTTTGTTTCACAGGACGTACAGATACTATAGAATAAATAATTTGGTTTGTAATTGCTGAGATCTAAAAAATGCTCCACAAGTAGCTCTTGCATATATTAAAAAACCCTATCAAGTCTGCAATGTTAGACTTCCTATTCTATCATTCCACTTTGAAGTACAATGAAGGCATTCTAAAGGAATTGTCTGCCCTAGGAACAAAGTGTGTGGGGGGGAAGTCTTTGTTTTAAATGCACAATGCACATTTGTTTGGAAGGGTGAGGGGAAAAACCCAACCAACCAACCCACACAAAAAGAAAAAAAGTTAAAATCAACAAAAAGCTAGCTCCAAGAGGAAAAGAACAAGTAACAGGTTATCAAAACATCATTTCTTCACTTCCTTTTACATTTAGTCAGAATAAAACAAGGCACAGTCATAGTATTTAAAAGCCTATTAAATTCAATTCATCTCAAACTGGGGCAAATAATGAAGTACTAAAGTTACCTGCAGATGAGAAAATCCTTTACCAAGGTATATTTGAAACCAACCTTTTTTTATTAGACACGGTGCTGACTGCTCAAACTGTTGAGGTACTTCAGGAATTGTGCAGTTTGGCTGCACCTTGATTTTGTAGCTGCAGGAGAGCCAGCATGAATGAAATGCCTGAGTTTTGATATGAAGTGCTATGCCTGCTTCTGTGTCAGCTGAATTTTAAATCTGCTCATCAAAAGATTTCGGAAGATGTTCCTATTGTCATCAGTTGTTCTCATATTCAGGCATTTTATGGTTCAATTAATACCACAAGCCAAGCCTAAAGGTCTGGGGGAGGAGGGAGAAGAAGAACAGTAGGGTGGAAGGATGGATATACTCTGGTTTATAGATCCAAAGATCCAAGCAGTGTTAACCACAAGCCAGTGAAGTGTGCACATCAAGCTTCATGTAAGCTAGAAAGAAATAGTAACCCAGCTACAAAAATAGGAGTTACAACTGTCTTTTTTCTTTCTAAATAGTGCAATAAAGTATCTCCAACACTTACAAAAGCCATTACTGCTGTAACCAGTAACAAAAGTTTACTCATCGAAAGATATAAAGACCAATATTGGCATGTAAGCAAAGCTGATGTAATTAATCAAGGTGTCAGAAGATATTCCTGCAGAAACTTTTAAAGGCAGCTATTATTTAGAAATTCAATTCAGCTTATTTACAAAATTCTATATTCTGATTACACACTGCATCCATTCACATTCAGTAATTGCTGAAAATGAAAATGGCATTGGTATTTTGCAACTTATTTATTCCTGTTTATTAACATACCTATGTTAAAGTTCCACTGCATTTTGCTTAGCTTTTGGACTTTAATAAATGCAATTCACATTATTTCTATACAGCATAGAAGATCAATAGTCTATTCTACATTCAAGAGCAGTAAGTCACCAATATTTGCATCTATTCTTATACTATCAGAGGCTTCTCCAACAGCTAATTAATGCTGACATAAAACTTCCAGGCTTTTTGAAATCCTGCTTTTATGTTAGCAATTACTCATAGAATAAGGAAGATGTTTGTTCCTTATTAATTTTCTTATTCCAGGACTACCATATTCAAAGCTATGCTTCTAAATAAAATCCAACCTAGAACATAAATATATGGCCTTAATACTTCCTTTGTGAACTTGCTTTAAGTTTGTTCATAAGAACAATGCAACTCTGGCTAGCTCCCAACAACAGAACTGATAAGAGAGCAGACAATAAATCACACTTCAGTTACTTCATTTGGTAGATTTAGATACCCAGGGAGATGGAAATTATTCAAAAATACCTTTAAAGTCTATAAACTGTCACCTTTGAATCAATTTCTATTCCCTTGACATTCTATATATTGTACCTATTAATTAAGGAATTCACTGGATGAAAAAAATGAAAACCACTGAATACTTTCCTATGGGATGAATTACTGACCCTCAGAATCAAGATTTCCATTCAGTTCCTTGAAGCTTATTACTGGCTTCTCTGTATTTCAATTGAAGTAATCAGTTTAAGATTTGAGAGCATAAGTTCCACAAAGTCATCAAATTAGAGGAAAAACTGCTTATTGTTTCCACAAGACACCTGAACTTCGAGGCTGTCTTAATACTTCTTGAAACCTTAACCGCTGGCTAAGAATAAAAATCCAGACACAAAATATCTCTATAACCTTTCTTCCACCTTTGGTAAAAGTTGTTTTTAAACATTTAGAGAAAGTGCAACAATCAAGTAAGTCACAGCTGTGACAAAAAATGTTAAAGCCCAAATAAGAAAGGCGTAACAAAATGGCATCCTGAATTTATCCCATTCACTACATTTTTAATATAAATTCTCTGCCTTGAGGCTTTCAATTCATGATTGAGTGTTTCTGTGCTCTTTGCTCTACTCACATATCCTTCTATACACATGATATGCATCACATGGGACTACTCAGCCTTTTTAAAATTAACTTAAGTTCTCCAGGTTTAGAAATCCCCCTCAAAATTCTCATTTCCTACAAGCGTGCTCTTTTCATGTTTCCCGAATATCACTGTGCAGGTATAACCGAACAAAACCTTTGCAGTTTTACCAAAAGCATTACTGGTAGAACACATCAGGCTCCCTAGAGAACCTAGAACCAGGTTTGAGGCTTATTTTAAAACACTTCCTTCCTTCTTCCATCATTTAAACCAACTGGGCATTTGACCATTTAAGCATCCACCTTGATAACACACTTTCAGGCAAAACAGAACCACTAAGTTAGCATGACAAACTTTAAATCTCACAAACTATTTTAACTACCATTTAAATAAACACCAATTTATGTGAAGACAGAACTATTTTTTAGGAGTTTGAAGTGTTTTAATGTATTTTTTTTTACAGCTGTGTTTCTATTAATTGTAATTTCTGAATGATACAGCAGGCATCTCCAACAAAAACAGCTGTTGCCACTGGAGTTGCTGGTAATTTACAGTGCATTCCAATAGGGCTGGGATTACAGCAAAATTCTTCACTGCCAGTTTTTGCCATCATACACTCCGTGGTTGATAAGAAGTAAATCCACCATAAGTAAGCCATTTTGTTTAAAAATCTTCCAGAATATAAAGAAAAGTAATTTTTTTTTCCAGTTATAAAAACCATAAATGATGCAAATCCCAACTAAGAAATATATAAGTTGAGTATTAACCTACAAACTTTTTTCTAACAACTTTTGCAGAAGAAATATAACTGCAAAGCATAATGCTGAACATCAATTCAATTCAAAATATCACACATTTATTCATAAGTTTTGCAGCCACAAACCCAAAACAGTTAGCTAAATCTGTGAAATAGTTTTCTGAATTACTTTGCATGACTCTGAATTTTAGTCTTTCATGGAATATTTGCTTCTACACAAACCATTTGCACATCTACAATTCTAAAAGTTTGCAAGCCTGCCCTACACACATTTTAAACAACAGGACAACAGTCAGACAATTCCATGAAACTGAGTATCCAATCCAAGCTTCCCCATATAAAATATATTTTCAAATCATTGACACATTTTTACAGCATGATAATATAGCAACCAAGTGTGATACAACAATGAGGATTAAAATGCCATTACAGGAGTTTTTATAAATTATTCATTTTTGCTCATGTGCTCATTTAAAACAAAAAAAAGAAACAACCAACAAGATAATAAACAGTATCTTTCTTACTTACCCACCACGTACTACAGAAAAGCAATAAGCATAGTTGGCAAGCAGCAATTCTGTTAACCTTCAGTTACTCACCTAGGAAAAAGAAGAAACAGGGATAAGCCCACTTGTTGGGAGAAAGAACATGACAGAGTTAATTTGTAAAGTACATTAGCTTCCATGTTCATGAGATTTTTGAATTAAAATATTTTTAAATTCAGTTAAAAGGATGGCAATAGAAATGTTTCACAGCATCGTGGATGACAAAACAACAATTCGGTAAAAGTCGCATTTGTGTAAAATCCAAGGAGCTCATTCAGCTGGAGCACTGACACAATTCTGCTCTGCTACAGCAAGAGGAGTGCCAAGATCTTAGAAAACCAAAACGGATAAGGATTTTGAGTTCAGAATACACTGCCTAAAGCAACGTTTTAACAGAACACAGTTACAAAGGTAATTAACTTCTGTGATTACCACAATCATTTTCAAAGTTTTCAGTGAAGCCCGTTGAAGATAGGAAGTTTTGCCTGATAAAATTAGAGAACTTTTCTGAACTGGCACATTTATATATTTTATTGTATTCTCTCTTTAGCAGAATAATGAACACACGGTGCTTAAGGTAGTGCCAAACCAGTATTAATGATATGTTCTTCTGGAGATTTAATGAATTCAGTATTTATTAATGAGTAGCATGAATAGAAAACAATTACAAATATCAGAATAGTTTTCTTCATCAGTGTATGCACATAAGCTACATGTGTTTAAAAAAGTCTAGGATTGCAAATGTTTACAATAGATAGAAAAAAACAGTAAAACTTTTACCAAGAACACTAATATCTTCCTATAGTATATTACATAAAATTGCTTTAGCTTCAGGAAAAGCTGTGTCTTCAAATTTGGAAGATTTGCCAATGAATTAAGCTTCAAAGGATGTAATAAAATGGAAGTTACAAGAAACTGAGCATATCTGAAAAAACGTAACTACTCCACATTAGTGGAATGTGTAATCATAACCATAGGCAATCTAACATGCAGTTCTTCAGAAATGCCACTCACAAAGCCCCACAGCATCCCAGCTACCCACTCAGGTGACATTAGTGGGACCCTTCCACATTTCAGTGCATGAAGAGCCCCTCACATGTCTCAGAAATCTCATTTTAGCACCCAGACTGAAGTGACAGCGAGGTGCAAAGCCATCCAGACCAAGTAGGATTACTTGGTGCTTTGCATAATCCACAAGAATTTCCAGGGGCGTGGAGAGGACTGTTAAAACCGGTCCCTTTATAACCCAGCCATCCTTCATTGTACAAACACAGCTCTCTTGCAGAAATTCTTCGGCAAAAAAACTTGCAAATATTACAAAGAGAAGGTGAGACTCTCTTACTGTGGATAACCTAACAAAATTTCATATCACAGCAGCTCTTACGTGCCACTGTAGGCTCTCACATATCCCAGGTTTAGGAAAAGCACTTGGCTTTTTAATTTACATTTCTCTAGAGCATAACTGCTGAGTGGAATAGCGTAGTAAACATATGAAAAAGTACATAGCATGTTTTGTAACAGAAATTTTAAGTATTCCTGCAGGAAAATAGATAACCTTTAATGAGGTTCATAATGATGCATCTCAAGTTCTAAGACCTAAGTACATAAGTTAGGTCTAGAGTGAGATCAGGTCCACACCTTTCCACCATTTAAGAAGAGACTGCAGAAAAACCAATGCATGGCTACAGGTCCAAGAGAATCATGGAATTATGGTTGGAAAAAGAGCTCCAAGACCATCAAGTACAGCCTTCCACTGAATACCACCATGGCCACTGAACCATATCAAGTGCTGCATCCACTCATTCTTTGAGCACTTCATGGGGTGGTGACTCCATCACCTCCCTCGGCAGTCTGTTCCAATGCTTACTCACTCTTGCAGTGAAACAATTTTACCAAATATCCAACCTGAAACTCACCTGGCATAACTTGAAGCAATTATTAAGCAAATTTTTAAAATTCAGGGAATAAAGTCCTGAGTATCTCACTTTAACAGGTAATCCAGTTGAGCACAAAACCTGGCCCTGTTCATGTAGAGAGGATTAATTTTTGCCCATGGCTGAAATTCCAAATGTATCAGGTAACTAACTGGAACCCATAAACCATCCCTTTACTTCTTATAACTCGTTTAATCCTATTTGTAAGAAGTTCTTCAACTGCTGTCAGTTCCAGCATAATTATGGACTCCTCCAGTTTATATTCCCAGGTAGCAATATTTGTAATCTAAGTTTACAAGGATAATATTTACCTAACTTCAGAACACTAAAAACTCATGGCAGCTGTATAAAGCACTAGTGATACAAAGCTTTTTCCTATACAAGCAACTGAAAACCAATGCAAATAGCATTTAAAATTTATTCACAATGTTATATATCAAATGTTATGTTAAAATGATGTTATACATCAAATTTCTACTACAAAACCAAACCATGAAGTGCACTTTACATCCAGTTTCCATGAGGACAAAGAAAAAGCCATTCACCAGCAAAGAAAGGCTTTGTGAAGTTCTAATATATGCTATATTGCTTTTGTCAACGCAATATTAAGAGGAGATAATATTCTATTGTTTTAAATAAAAAAAAATCACTCTTGTAAAATCAACTGCTACAGAGAAGCATAATTTAGAGACAAAAACCCTAACTTCTTTCATGAAGTCCTTCAAATTACATCAGTGCAGCAGTGAAAAATCTTCTAAGCAACTGCATTTTCTAGTCTTATGCTTTTGTGATTTCCCAGTGTCAGACTATTAATGTGACAGCAAATTGTAGTCATTAGTCAAAAATAGTGAATATAATGGTTTATATGCTTAAAGTGACCTTGAGACTGTCTTGTACAATATTGATAGCCAAAACAAGTGCTGTTTCATGATTGCTCCTGACTAAATCAAGTCATACTTCAAATTAAAAATTGAACCACACCTCAATTTTTTTTTTAATTCTATACTCAGTTCTTACTTTCCAACGTATATGGGATTATATATGAAATCTGAATTTAAGCCAGATAGAAATCGTCAGAAAACTTAAAGATGATAAAAAAAATCTACCATACTACTGGTATATAGGCACAACAATTGCATTGCTATAGTATGGGATAATTATGCATGAAAATTTTTACTGTCTACACAGTTTTTAATTGGAATACTATATAAAAGCCTTGTAATTCTAAAAGCACTTCCCAAAAAGGAAAAATTCCAGACAGTTGGCTGAACCTCCATCCTTTCAATAAAAATTTTAATTCCTTGTGTGCCTTAGTGTGATGGGGGGGAAAGGGGACACAACATGGAACAAGTTCTCTCCTTCTTGGGCAAGTAGGAAAACAGGCAAACGATGAAGAGAATTTTTGTAACACAAAATTGCGTCTGTGTTACTTTTCAGAGAGGAGAGGTGCATTTCAGGACTTCTCTGATTTTTTTTTTTCCTTTTTGGACTATCTAGCACTTGTCTGTGTTTCTGTGTATAAGTAAATGCTACTTAACTAATTTCACTGAAGGAAGATCCACACATTTACAAGTAATCTTATTGCCATCATGATAAATTCCAGTCCCAGATATCTACAATAAGCTTTCAAATGAAAGGATACTTGTAACAGCTTAAGTCAAATACATCTATTTCTTTAAAAGGAAATTAAAATAATTTTTTAAAGGTCACTAATAGTAAGTATTGAGCATTTAAAAGAAACAGCAAAGAAATGTATATTTAATTCTAATGACACACAAATTGACTACTTTTATCCAAAAGTAAATGTGTGCAGTGTTAAAGAACAACACTTCAAGTTTTGATCTAAAAAAACCAAAACAAACCAACAACAAAAAAAACAAAACAAAACAAAAAAACCACCACCAAAACACACAAAAAACCACACAAACAAAAAAAAACCCCACACAACCAAAAAACATCATCATCTTAAATCATCTTTAAGTGTGGGATTTGTGGTTTTTTGGGATTTTTTGCTGCTTCTTTTAAATGCTCAATAATTACTAATAGCAGCCTTTAAAAAATGGACAAGGAATCACATGAGTAAAACCAGAGCACATCAGAGCAAGGCAGCCAGCATGCCCCCTCTGCTGCAACTTAGGTCAAATGCAGACAATTTTTTGGGTTTTTTTTTCAAGTACCAATCTGTAAACTTAAACTTCACATAAAGTACAGTGGGAGTTAAAGCAACCATTAAAGCACTGGGGCACTTTTGGAAATCTCTGCTTAGTGTAAAAGACAGAAAAGTTACCTACTCAGATCATGCAATCTATGTGGAAATTTAAACAGAAAATACTCAGTGTTATGTGGCCTTCAACTGTAGAAAAATCTAGAATTTAGGTTGGGGTGAACATCTAAGGACAGAATTCAGCTGTCTATATATGAAAAATGATGTGACAGTTGCATATTAATGGCAGAGGTTAATTCCTGAAAACTTTCTAGTCAATTAGATATTTAAGAAATCATTTAAACTAATTGAAGTAAGTTCTTTATAAGACTGCGAAAAATTGTTAAGAGGTACATTTTATTTCTAATTATCTTTGTACAGACTCTTCAAACTTCCAGTGCAATTAAGCTTAATGAAAACTTTAATGATTTAAAGACAAATGAACATCATATTGGTCGTCCCAGATAACATATATCCTTCACAAAAGGCTGAGCAGTGACATTCTTCACACAACTTCCACACACCAATGCTCTTCCAAAATGGATAATATCTCTTGGCATGTCTTCTTGGGTCAAGCGTAATTTGACTATTGATTTCATCTGCTTGTAATACTAATTTTTATGGCAACAAGTAGCAAGAATGGGATTTTTTTCATTAACTACTTAGTATTTTCTATCAGACACTAAACATGGGATTTTGAGTAAACAACAGGTATTTGCCATCACAGATATAGTGCCTCTTTCACTTGGGCAAGAAAACTGTAGAGATACACAGTAAAGATATACAACAGAACTACTGTCGTGTTTTAAGTGATACTCAGAATCCATGGAATGCAGCATCAGTAGGAATGACAGAGCACTGCCCCAAAAAGCAGGAAACTCCTCGAGCAGGGCTGAGGTACATGAGCAGGAAGTAAAAGCCAGAGCCTGCTGTGGACCATGGCAAACAAGCTTCGTTTTGGTGATCTGCTCATGACACAAGCTAGTGATTAATGACATGATCAAAAAGTATAAACTCATTATTTGCTAACTCATTCTGTGGACAGTTCATCTAGTTTTTACAAGGTGGCAGGACAAATCAACACAAACCTAAAATCTAAAACCTGTAACTTAATCCAGTTGAAATCCATTCCATGTTGAAAGTTTTGCATTTGAGCTGCATTAGCTCACTTTCTAAACATTCAAATTCCTTCCAAGAATTGCTTAAAAGCAATCAGAACTATTAAGAAATAGAATTTTGTGAATAATTAGCTCCTTATATTTTGCATAATGATCTTCAGAGATGCAAGGCTATTTTTATGCTGTCTTTTCCAAACACAGTGTGCTTCTTTCATCTATTACACAATACAGATATGAATATACTAGAAAGCAATTGCAATTATCAAAAGATCAAATATGTGATAAAATTACAGTATTGATCAAAGCTTTCAAATTTTTGTCAAATCTATTTGGAAACACAGTCTACAATACAAAAATATAAAAGAGCTCATGTATATTCCGACACAGCCAGATGAACACACACCCAGTGCTACAGAGGCACTCTTTAAACCACACCAGATCTGATACTTGAAAGATCTCTGTATCACTGAATAAAACCTTTAGTCTAATGACAACCACAGTGAGATCAGAATCATACCAAAACACACACAGAGATTCAATGAGTTTTGCTCTCTGAAAGTTGACAGCATTTAAAGTCAAAGATTAAAAGAGAGCCCAGGTTCCTAAGCTTAGTATTTACCACATAACATTTCAAATCAAGACACAAAAATAAAACACATTATAGCTTATGGGTGGTGGCTCTTGAAGTACCATCTTGACAGGTTTATTTTTTGACACATCTCTAAGTAAAACAGCAAACCTCTTTAAGTAATCCTCAGCTAACTGGAGGCCTGACATGTATGACAACTAAACAAGCTTAACAGAGCTGAGCTTTGTTTAGTCATTACTAAAAATTACAACAGATAAACAGCTTGCAAATGATATATTAGACCTTTAGACTTGCTGCCAATCAAAACTGAAGGCAGCATCTTAAGATAATGAGATGCTGAAATACTGCATCATACCATGATAACAAATTCACCTATCGTTACCTAAAAGCTACTTTTCTCAAGTTTGTAAGTAAGTATTTATAAGATACTATTTATTTATTTCAATATAGACCTAACAAGCCTCCTATCTTTTCAAGACTAACGTCTAAAAAAAAAATCACTTTAAAAATTAATAGGGAAGAGGATTCTTACCATCACCTTCTGCAACAAGAGGTGGTATGATAACCTTCCAGACAACAAAATCTTCCTTTTTTGTGAGACTCATATTGGGTTCAACAAAGTTGGCTACCCCTTGCATTATAAAGCAATATCATGAGCAGATGATTCACTACAACCACTACCCCTGCTCCAGCACCTTTTCTGCCTTTTTCTGGCTCCACGACAGCACAGACATTGGACCTGTATAACTGCATCCCTTGTCAGATTCCTGAGGCTTTCTTAACTTTCAAACAATGATCAATTTATCCCACTGGTACAGGCCAACAAGGGAATAACAAAGGGGTTTGACATATTTAGAGTGTTCTGTACATATTTAGATTTTATTCTTTTTAGGACTAATATGTCGACACTAACTATAGGTTTCCATTTTTGCCTGTTGATTTTCACAGTACTTTAAGCTTCAGTGAGATGAGTGAGATTGCTTGAGGTAAAACAACAGAAAACAAAGTCATATTTACAAATTGATATTATATTCCTGGGCTCCCCAGGGAAGTGAGCACAGCACCAAGCCTGACAGAGTTCCAGAAGCACTTGGACAATACTCTTGGGCACATGATGTGATTCTTGGGAATGGTGCTGTGCAGGGCCAGGAGTTGGACTCTATGATCCTCATGGGTTCCTCCCAACTCTGGATATTTTGTGATGCTGTGATATTTGAAAGCATTGTTTGCAAGCTAAAAAGGATATTTCTTCATTCAGCTCTAGATAGCCACAAAAAAAAAATCCATAGCACATACAAGTTACCCAATTGATCAATATATTAATTTGAAAAAGGCAACATTTTAAAATCTTTGCTGTTACTTCTGAATCACACAGTTCCATAAGTGATCTTAAATTATCTGGGGGAAAAAGGGAAATTTGCTTTTCACCACACAAAACAGCATTTCTTTAGCAGAAAGATAGCCACTGATGCCTAGAAATTTCACTTTTAAGTAATAAGCTATGTGTTTGGTGTTACATCTTCTAGCACCTGGCAAAATTTGCTGCTGGGAAGGCCTAACAATTTAAAAATAACTGAATCAAAGGCTTATTTTTAATTTCAAATAAAATAATCACCTGTATTTAGCATTACACATATTTAGACAAGCTGCCTGTCTCAGTTGCCAAAAACCTCTTTCCCTCTCCAACTTGTCATTTTTCAACTCCAAATATGCAGATTTTTTTTCTTTCCCCCCCTTGGATGACTTGTCATTGAAACTGTCAAAAACTAATTATTTATGTATAACTATTTATTATTAACCTAGCAAAATCTTCACAGACATCACACTGCTCCTGTTTGCTCATGTCATTCTGCTGCCAGCCCTGGGTTTTGCTGCTGTTGGTTTGATGCCTTTTTACATAGATCAGCCCCAATTCCCTTGTTGGCCATTCCAACAGCACAGCAGGCCCAGATATGCTGGCTGCTCTTCTGCTTGTGTTTGGTTCTCATTTTATAAAAGTTCACATCTTTTCAAACATTTTCATGAAAGACCACAACAGCTATAAAAAAATCCCCAAATTATATAAATGTTTTTTACAGATAAATAGCTTCAACAGATGTTTTGATTTTTTTCTCCAATAATGGAAAAAAAATAATTTTGAGGGCCTTCCTTCAAATGGCTTCACATATGAACACCTCAGTTATGTAAAAATTATTGAAAAGAATGACTAAATTGGCCCAACCTAATTTGAAAACAGGATGAAAAAGGAAGAAAAAACCCAACCTGCCTTTCTGCTGAACTAATTTTCTACTTTGTGTACATTTTGGTGAGCCAGCTAGTAAAAAAGGCAGATTTGTCTTTATGCCTGTCACTTTACCTTTTACTCCCTGCTCTTCAATTTAAAGCATTTCTGCACCTGTTGTCCAAATTCTTGACATATCTGCAACAACCCCTCCTCCCTACTCCTCCATCATCCTATTGTTAAAATTGGGTTCCAGTCACTGGCCAGGTTACTTTTAAGATATTTTTGAAAGATGTTAATGGGCAAAAGGTAAACACAAATCAAAACAGATATTCAATAAGAACCACCACAGATTGTACATGATGACTTGGCAACAACTTGCATATCCTGTGAATTTTCCAAAATAAATTTATTGCAATGTATGAGTAGAACTAACAGATTTAATTGGCAATTTTTTCCTCTTGATATGTTTACAAATCTCTATGCTCAATCTAAAAGAATCAACATTGCACAAGGTGAGCACAGGCTGAAATAAAACCTCCGTCCAAAAATCCCAAGCAAGAGAATTCCCAGAAAAACAAACCAAAGATACTAGAGGAAGAGAATTGCAAAATCTATTAAGGAAGCATGTTCTGTCCCCCCCACTGCCTGTCACAGCTGAAACTCACCACTTATAAGCAGCACATCATCCTTTTTCCTTTCTCTTCACTTACATGCAAATTTAATAGGAATCTGCAAATTATTTTCTTCTACAATTTTAGTTATTTCAACCTTGTTTGACACCACCATCATGCTTACCTACACTCTCATACAATTATTGTAAAAACTCTACCTTTTCTTCCACTGCATTTGCAGAGACTCTTTGGACCAAAAGTCTGGCATATTCCCTGTCCCACATTCGCCTCCCACAAAAAGTAGCCCAGCTGATTGTTTTTTCTCATTTCTGCCATAGCATGTCACCTTCAAAAATGGAATAACTCCCTTGATCTGGATCCATAAGACAGTGTCTCCAGATTTTTTAACAAAATCTTAAAAGCTATCATTGTAGGAAAAAAGTAGTTTAATAACAGCAAAGTTTCGAGAGTCATATGAGAGACTTAGAAACCTCAGATTAAATGTGTGAACCTGCTACAGTGCTTCTGGCTTCTGTCCCCGATGCCTTTACTCGTGGTTTGTTTATTCCTCTAGAACTTTCTTTGGGCAGGAGAAATTGTTGTGGAGTTAGGGATGGTAGTTTTTAGGCTAGAGACTTCCAGATCAATTAATTTTTTTTCTCTTTTTTTTTTCCAGTAGCACACACACAGAGGGAAGAACTCAAAGCTTTATCCTCATGACAAGTCCAACAAACACTGTCCAAAAACCATACTGCATGATCCACAAGCCCAGTTGGAAAGTTCCCTGTACTGAATCCAAACAGAAAACTTCTAAGAGGTTATTTATCACAGATAAAATGCAACTTAACATAACCTTCAAGTTTCTGCTATGCCAAACCAAGAAAAAAGGGCTGAAAGTCAGTTCTGCAGGCTGGATTTTTTTTTTTTTTGGGGGGGGGGAAC